>NDXB01004646.1:70858-100148 GCA_002631895.1 Agapornis roseicollis
TTTTTTTTTTTTTGTGGTGGTGGTTTTGAATTTTTTTTTTTATTTAATTTAATTTAATTTTATGAGCTTTGTGAAGGATGTTAAGTAGAAACCCAGGCATGTGCTGCTGGAAGATAAGAAAAATAAAGTGAAAAGGGAGACTGGAATGAACAGATAATTTTATGACATTATTTTAGTAGATATTACTTATCTGGGATGGTATTATCATGGAAGTGGCAGAATTACAGGGCTGAACTGCTTTTCTTAGGGTCATTTTATATGTTAAGGGTGCAGTATTAAGGAGTAGAAAAGCCAAAGAAAGCCTTATGAACAAATTAATCTAGTACTTAAATGAGCTACAGATGTTAACATAGTCTTTTTGCCAGGAATAGTTGATATTTCTTGTTGGTTTTATATGCCAAAGAGGTAGGTATCCCAAGGCCTGGTTTAAGCAGAAGGCTGTGTGTAATATTGGGAAGATGAGCTTCAGTGCATTTTGTTTTAGACTTTACTTGTCTTAAACTTTCTACATGCAGTGAACTATAATTTTGCTCATAATTCTGTAGTACAAGTATGCAGTATATACTAAGGTTTGTGGCAAGTCATAGTCTCTAATTTCTCTCCTAATATTAAAACAGATTAAACTGATAGAACAATGTCTTGGTTTAAACCCAACCAACCACGCAGCTCATTCACTCACTCAGCCCCCCTTCTTTCCCTCCCCTGCTTCCAGAGAGATGGGGGGAGAATCAAAAGAATGCAACTTCCACAGGTTGAGATAAGAACAGTTTAGTAACTAAGGTATAACACAAATCACTGCTGCTACCACCAATAATAATAATGATAAAAGAAAAAGAATACAGCATTCCATCAACCACAACAGATAACTCACGACACCCCACCAACCGAGTGCTGACCGACCACCTCTTCCAACCACCCCGAGAGAGCTAGGCCTTCCGGATCACACCCAGTTACATCCTGGGCATGACGTGCTATGGTATGGAATACCTCTTTGGTCAGTTTGGTCCTGTCAGTACAGTCCTGTCCCTCCTTCCTCCCGGCTTCCCCTCCTCCCCGGCAGAGCATGAGGCTCACAAAGTCCTTGGTCAGGGCAAACATCGCTCAGCAACAACCAAAAACATCGGCCTTATCAGCCTTGTTCCCGGGTTAAGTCAAAACACAGCTACTAAAGAGAAGAAAAACTGACTGCAACTGCTGAACCCAGGACAACCAAATAGGACCAAGTGTTGAGAAGGAGAAAGAAGGGCAAAACTGAGCTAGAAAAGCTAAAAAAAAACAACCCTGAAACCAAACAAAAACAACCCCCAAAACAAACCAGTTGACAAAGACATAAGATCGTTTGTTGCTGTGAGCATGTAGTTCATTAATTTATACAAGAGGCACCCCAGTCAGTGCCTACACACTTCAGCAGTTTCTCTGTGAGGTGAAGGAACACAAACCAATATGAAGATCAGATTTTTTATGGAGATCAAGTGAGGGGTAGGCTATGTTGGGGAGATTTTGTACACATGGTTAACTGATCTCTTATCTCCCCTGTGAGTTGGCACAGGTGAGCTTGGGAAAATGAGACACTTGCTCTGAATGGTTTTAGAGTCATCTGGTTTTGTCTTGTGTTCTTTCCTTTAAGGAAAATACTCCTAGTAATCTGAATACACCTCTCTGTTTAAAGAACTTGAGCCAGTAAATGTCCCAAAACAGGAGCATCCATTTTGAAAATAATTTCTATTTAAAACCAGTAATAGACAGCATTTTCTTCTTTAAACATACTGAAATAATAGGAAAACCCATTCTGTGCATGAAAATTACTGTAAGCTAAACAACTAAATATACTGTTACTCAAAAGAACTCTTACCTGAAAGATCAGAGGAAATCCTGGGACAAATCCATGTGCAATTGCATAAGACCTTACAAATGAAACAAACAGTTACTTGTTTTCTGTTGGCCTCTTTGAGGTGAGCAGTGCACAGAAAGCAGTAGAGAATGCAGGGGCATTTTCAGGGGCAATCATGTATTCAAATTGCAGGGGCAATTATATATTCAAATATATAATGTGTGACACATTACAATGCAGTGACTTTAGTTATTTAATTACATAGAGACTCAGTTTTTAAAATTAGTAGAGAAGTCTCAAAATTATACTTTTTTGAGGCTCTCAAAAATCTGTACAAATTACATAACTGGAAATCAACTAGAAAAAAAGACATGTCTTTATTCAGGTTTTGATTTTTGCAGACTATTGTCTGTATGATTTAGAAAGCCAGAAGATATGCATGCATTGAGAAAACATACGTTTACATGATGTATTGTAACAACATATTTGAGAAGTTAAGGATGGTGAAGTTTCAAAAGCTCAAAAAAGGGCTGTGAGTAATACCTGAAGAAATTGTAGATAGTTCTGAGCTGAATTTCCATGAGGGGTTTTAAATTATCAGTCTATTCTTCCTAAGCATCTACAGGAGATGGTGAGAATGAACAGCTAGTACAGATTTATAGGCAACAAGTCAGACCTGCCCTATCTCTTTAAAAAATATCACAGCAAGTCTTAAGGGATAGAAGAGATAGGATGTAAGTTGGATTTAGTAAACTGCAGTTTTCATAATGTCACATTGCTTTCTCTTAAGTGAGCTTTGGAATTGTGGTCTAAATAAGACTGGTCTAAAGTTAGTATATAAGGATTTTTTGCGGGATGGTGGGAAAGTTTTTTATTCATTCATAGTCATGCTTTTCCCCCAGTAACCGGAGGTGGTGCTGGGTGAAGGGTGTTGTTCCTTAAGAATTTTTACTGAATCTAAGATTATTCTGTAAGTTTGTTGGTGGTTCCAGTAATTGAGTAGATGCTACTTTTGCTGCTGTCATATTAAAGACAGGATTCAGGTATGAAACAATCACAGTTCCAGAAACAATAAAAAGTAATATACAGTTTGGCAAGAACAAGCACAGGTACTAAGTAGGAGTAAATAACTATGCAAGTACAAGATGGGGAATCTTATCTAATGCTTCAGGAAAGAATATTGGGACACTGAATTCCCCATGCCATACTGTTTCATGTGTAGCTGGTTCCAGAATTTTTGCCTTCTTACACAAGTGTTTGCTCTCCCTTCATAACAGTGGTAGCAGCGCTCAAGAAGTGTTAAAATGACTGGCAGGAATTCTTTGATAAATCTGAAAGCATTTACTGCTTCTATCACCCTTTAGGGGTATGAGGCATAGCATATTCATTTCTGCCTATCTGTTTACTGAGTCGATAGTCTGTGGCAGAGGCACAAGGGATACAATATCTGAAACTGGTAAAACACGATCCACTAGAGATCTTTCTCCACAGAACTTTAGCAGCATAATGTGTGAGCATCCAGAGTAACACTTCATAGTCTTTAAGTTGTCTTAAGTTTTCAAAAAGGACAAACAGTACAATGTACCTTGGTACTGATAGTTCACAAAATTATTAAAGACATCTAAAGAAGCATTAGAACTAGATTTAGGAAGTGAGAAAAATGAGGATAGGTATATATGAATTTGTTGCAAGAAGAGATCACAACTTTGCTGTCTCTGGTTTGGCTATGACAAGAAGTAGCAAAGCCTAGATGCAAGAAGAAAAAAGTCTTTGAAAAGTAAAAATGGCTAATTCCTAGAGTTTTTCCTATCACTTCTTAAGTCACTTTCTGTAGAACTCTGCCAAATTTGTAAATTGGAATGAGGAGAAGGAAGAGAAGCTGTGCTTCTGTTTCTACTGGAAGATGAATTAAAAATTATGACTTTATTGTTAAAATAAATATGACTGGTTATTTCAGGTATTCTATTCTACAGTTGTTCTACATGCTGAATGGAAACCTTGTGCTATTCTGGAGGGCTGGACCAGTTCCCTCTGGAGTCATTATATTTCTCCTCTCATGTCACCAGATGGCTGGTTTAGGTGTAATGACAACAGCTGTTTGAGTCTAGTTGCCAGCCTTATGATTCAAGAACTTTGGAATCACTTGGGTACTACAGGATTAAACAAAGACAAAGTTTAAACTTTTGTCTTCTATAATGTAGTAATTTCATATTGCTGAATAAAGGGACTGACTTTGCAGTAAATTATTGGTCGACATACTTTATTATTTCTAATAATTTGGTTTATGTTATTTTCTATATTTGTACTTCCTCTACACCGTTATTTCCTAGGTGTATCTACAGAAAGACAGAAAATTAATCACAAGAACAGAACACACTCTGGATTTTCTTCCGATGTTCAGACTACACTGATTGAAGTATTGAATCCATTTACAGCGCTGCCTTCCTGTAAGTAGGCTCAATCAGTGTGAAACACATTGTATAAAATTTTGTTGAGTTCCTGGGTAGTTCAATTCTCTGCAAGGAAAATTGCTAATTTAGCATTCTACCAGAGAAACACTACCATATATTTACATGCAGTCATAAGAATGAACAATGTGAAGGCTTAAAACATCTTCTGACAGCTACTCCTCCACTGTCTTTTTCTGAAATTCAGATTGAGGAAGTAAAATTAAGAGTCACAGATTCTATTAGCCAGTTTTCAGAAGTGGTAACTCTGTATACCAGCATGTGTAGCAGTTGCAAGGCAAGAAAGACAAGAAATACAGTTGCAGCATGAAGAGGCTGTAAGGGTAGCTGTATTTACTTTGTTTTTATCACCTTTGTGTTACTAAGACTAAAAAGTGATCATCTCGCTTTTAAATTAGCATTATTAGTACAGCATTACAGCATCAACACCAACATAGCATACACTTGTCCATGGTTAGTCCTGGTTATATGCCTCACAATAACTGTCAAGGGACACAAAAAGGTAACTCTGAGATGGTCAGAATGACAGTCAAAGAATCTGCTGGAAATAGTACATGCTGTTGTTTGTTTGGTTTTGGGTTTTTTTTTTTGTTGTTGTTTGGGTTTTTTTGTGTGTGTGTTTTGTTGTGTTTTTTGTTTTTTGTTTTTTTTAATTGGATTTTATCACAGTACTACAAGCTAAGATATAAACTTCCTTATTTTTAGGAATTAATGGATATTTTGAGATCCGGTATGTATAAATGTATCCAGGTGTATAAATTTGGGTCTTCAGTTGTTTCTAACAGGTATTTGGGTTGCTGTAATAGTTCTCAGGATTCAAAGTTATAAATTTCACATATGAAATAACACCGTAGAAGTTTTTTGATTAATAACTAAGGGAAAGGGGAGAGGGGGAAAGAAAGAGAATGTTATACTGACTTATTGGATAGGTTGTCATTTTATATGGTTGAAATGTGTAGACAAGCAAAATACTCCTAGCTAAAAACACAGTGTTGATTAGGGGATAATACACATATAGTTAGACTCCTTGAAACCATTGAAATTGAGACATCAATTTTAACTATAATAATCAATGCAAGGTTCAAAATTGTGAAATGAGATTTTTTTCTTTTATTGAGCATTTAACAGTCTCAGAGTCAAACATATAACTGTAACTTCTGCACTTTATTTTTTGTCATATCTTAATATATCTGCATCTACTGAAAAGGCTCTTAAATATATGGTAGTAAATATTGTAAATTGTGTTGTATGATTTTTTTGCTTAAAGTTGACTTTTTGTAGGGATCTGGGGATTGTGGCTTGCCATCTGTTGCTTAAATCTCTATGTTTCTACTGCATTGAATGGATAGTCTTTTTAGGCTGGCTTCATGATTTGGCAATAGGAAGTGATGCTTATGAGATTAATCAGTGTAAGATTATATTAGTACTCATTTGTTTATATCTGCACGTACACTTGAACCTGCATGAAGGGGTGGCATTTTGGAAGAGTGAAAGTGTTCAATACTGTGATTCTAAAGCTTGTATGGAAATGGATGAGTGGAGGAGAGAGAGTTGTGTTCTGACTGGCTGACTGTAAGTTCAAACTACTGGTCAGGGCAGTAGAAAGTTATCTGTTATGGGAGAAACTTCAGACAGAGCTTAACACTTTCTGAAAACACTGAAAGCATTCAACTAGGTGTTGTAAATTTGTCAGAAACAAAGTATCATAAGTTTTCTTAACACTTACTTAGTGAAAGTTCTTGCTTCCAATGGCTAAGATGAGCACTGTTTGCAAATCTTTTCAGCTTGGATAGTCAAAACCCAGTGCCCCCAGCAGAATGCTAGTATCATTTAACATACACAGATGTAGCTGGAGAAACTGAACTCCATATAATGCTTGAGTGCAGCCAAGTGAATGAATTACTTGCCTCTTGTTCTCAGCTTTCTGTTTGGTGTTTTAGGTATGCTTGTAATACTTCAGCATGCTTTTAATGGCAGAGCTGAGTTTAGAGCTCAGTGGTAACCACTTGTGTATAAAATAATTGAAATTCATACAATAAAGCATAGTTCAATTTACTTGAACATGTAAATGGGTTCATTTATGAGTCACTTGTGCATGACTGGTAAAGCAGTATTCCACATGATAAGTTAGGAAGTATACAGTAATTGACATGTAATAATATTGAAACAGATTGTCCAATACATTTTTTTCTTGGACAAAAAGCAATCGATTTTAATTTGTCAAATTCTGTACTATTTTCTTATTGATGTGAAAGTGTATTTTTTAAAATAACAGTGACTATGAAGTCTAGTGTGTTAAAATTTGATAATTTCTTTTGTCAAATAAACAAATCATGAGATTAACTCAAGAGTTGTTGTTAAATTTAAAATTCAAGGTAGTAAGAACACAAAAGATACTTTGAGGTTTTGTCAATCTGTATTTTTCAGTTAAGCAGTTGTAAATCCAGGAATATTGTATTTTTTTGAGGCTCATTAAAAGAGATATTATACATTTAGAATAGTGAGCCAGTCAGCATAATGAAATGATGAATGCCATTAACTATCTGTATGTAAATGATGTGAAACAGATTTGCTGGCGCTGCAGAGGAGAATAAAAATCTATTTGACAGTTCCCTGTAGGTGCTACTTCTGGATACAAGTGGCAGATGTTAAATGTAAACCTCTTCAGCAGCAAGTGCTTATTAGCACTCAGTGGGGAAAAACCAGCAATATAGAATAAGACAAATAGTAGATAATGCCATTTAAATAACTTTGTTCTTACAAAGCTTTATTGCCAATGTGTTAAAGACTGGGAGGTTGGCTTTCTTGTTTGTTTTCATTGATAAAGATTAGGTTGGTAAGAAAATGTTCTGGAATTCAGAAAATTATAATTTGAAACATTCAAAATTTAATCAATATAGGAACTTTTGATGGAGAATATAGATAAGAACTCTTTTATCAACAAACTTTTTGATATGTCATTTGGTAAGTATTTATCAAATCATTATTATCCGTGATAAATGTCAGTACAGTGCGTGTTTGCTGACATGATTTCATTTACCAGATCAGCTTTAGTTATTGTTTCCATTTTTTTCTTTCCATCCATGATTGAATGGAAAACTCTGGTCTTTCAGACCTATAATTTTAATGGAAAAAGGGGAAATGTAGTAAGTGAAATCAGGTTAGCAATAGCTAATACACTTTGGAACATGATCTGATTTTATTTCTAGGCCATATGTCTTAGTCCTAGCCTGATGTGGACAGGCTGTCTGACAATGGACATTTTGTGAGCAATCCAGAGACCTTGGTGTAAGGCAGCCTGCCTGAGAACAGAAACAGAGTTGAGATAAACTGAAGGCCATGGATTACGCAGTAAAAGAAACACCAGCTGTAGGAACTCAGAGGCAGGTGGAGGAGAGGGGGAGCTGAGGAGTTCTGGGGCTCGAGTTCCCAGGACGGTGTTACCCAATCCTAGTATTTTTAAGGGTTAAGGTGCCCAATCAACAACTGCCAAATCCATGTAGCTGTGCTAAGAATCTCTATATAAGGTTGACACTTTGTCTAATAAAATGGCATTCGCTTGATCACATTGATCATCTCAGTGTTGTCCATGGCTCCCGAGTCAACAGCCTGAGATGCTACTCCTAGAACTATAAAATACTAATCTGTGCAAGATTCACATTTCAGTAATAGTCCAACTCTTCAACAGAGATCAGCATTGAAATAGTTCAGGAGACTATCAAAACCATTTGATTTATTTCTTGCCCTACTTTGTAATAGATTAGGTTAGGGATTTATATTTCTTTGAAGTATGAATCTAGGCACAAGAATGGATTTTTCAAATTGTCAAAGGTTACTTTAGAGCTTTTTCCTTGTTTGAGATAGCTTGTCCTTAATGAAGTGTTTTGTTTGGGTGTGGTTTTTTTTTTTTTTTTTTTTTTTTTTTTTTTTTTTTTTCTNAGAGCAAGGGGAACTGACCTCCTGTGGTGTACTTTAGGTACGTTGTGCTCTGCACACATGAATACACTGATTACCAGATTGGGGTTAGAGATGTTTTTTTCTTTAGTTTTTATTATTTTTTTTTTTTTGTTGTTGTTTTTTTTTTTTTTTTTTTTTTTTTTTTACTTATATCTGCCAGCCAAACTACTGCTTGAAAGGGTAGAGATTAAGCCAGTGCTAAGAGTGGTGCAGTGTCTACATGTTTAGATTCTGCATGGTCTTACATCTTTTAGTATTATGAAATCTGTGACACTATTTGTGCTTTTTCTTTGTTATCTTTTGTCAACCCTTAAAGCTATCTTGTGTTGCTTTCACTAAATCTCTGCAGAATTTAGAGTTTCACTGCACCACTGCAGATTTGTAATCCCTTTCATGGTGTTAAATTATCAGTGCAGTGTGTCTGACTTACTGGGCATATTTATTATTCTTCTAGCTTCTGTACTTGCTAATTCTTTTCTTTATTGCTTTGCCTTGAGTTAGGGAGTACTTACCCTCTGTCCCCTGAATTTTTAAAAGAATAGCTAAACTTAATTCTGATGTACTTTTTGCTATTAGTTTTCGATGTTGCGGTTGAAAACTGTGTGATATTTCCCATGTAGATCCTGACCTGTGTTCATGTACAACAGCTGAAGTTCAAGAATGGAGAATGTGAGTATAATCTCACTGGGGAAAGGAGAATAAGAACAGAGTTTATGAAAGAATTTAAGCTGTAACCCAGCACTGTAATGAATTTCTCACGTAGCCAGACTTTGGCAGTAAGGAGTTCGTAAGTCTAAGAAATGTATTTTGGTCCTAATAACGTAGCTGCTGTAAAGGATAACATAGCTTAAAATTGTATCTCCTTTTCTTTGCAGCATGATAGAGTTGCAAACAAGAAATATTCAGTTACGTTAGGTAGAGGAGCTTCCTATGCCTGTACTGGACTCAATACTTTAACTTTCTTTTGCTTCCTCTTCTCAACTGTGCTATAATCCCTCTTATGTTAGATGCCACCAGCTTTTTTAAAAGCTGTCTCACCTATCTGGCTGAGCAGACCTCTGAAGTATTTTGAAGAGAGTGAAAACATCTAACCTTTACCTTTACATGACAGGTTGGGCCACATGCTGTACCTTCAAAGAAATGCCCCCAAAGTAATAAAAAAACCTCACAAACAAAAAAAAAACCCACCCCACAACAAAAAAAAAAAAAACAAGCCAAAACATGAAACACCCCCCTCAAGAAACCCTAATAAAACAGCAACCTCTGTCCTTACAGAAACCTCCTAAAATTGTCAGGTTTGGACATTTATATTCCCCTAAATGGAAGACCCAAACCAGCCTTTTTCATTCAGCCATTTAGAACTTCCATGATTCCAGACATAGTAACTGACATCACATTACTACATCTGAAATTAAGTTCCATCTGTCCCTCTGAAGTGGGTCCTATATGATCCTGTATGTTCCTATATGGTGCTGTGTAGATCTCTAGAAATGAGGCTTTTACTTGTGATTCTGGTGACTACATTTATTTGATGAGTTAATGCTTATAAGTTATTCACCAGTTCTAAGTAAAGGCTTTACACACATATGTAATTATAGACTGCATAGACTATATAGTGCCTAAATACACACTAAGTGTACACAGTGTATGCATGCCTGTAAATATAGATTAATTATACACTATATAAATAAATATTTAATGCATTTTTATTTTTAGGAAAACAGCTACAGGTTAATAATTTACAATACAATGTAATTGCTTCCAATATTTTGAAAAAAATTGCTTTTAAATGAGACATAAAACTTTTTTAGCTAATCAGAAAACATAGTAGCATATAAATGTTTTATTGCCTCATTACCACTGCTTAGTGTAAATAATAAATTTAATACAATAACATCTGTGTAAATTGCTGAAGAATGATGTATTATTTTTTTTTCCAAATATTTAAGTCAAATCACCAAGGAAAAGAACATACTGAAGAAAATTAAAATGAAAATACATGTATATGATAGATTGAGAATTCTAATGTACTAGCCTTGCATTTTAAGATCAGTTTAGTTTTCAGTTGTGCTAGACTACTTGAATAGTTATTAACTAAGCTTAATATTAGATACCATCAATATTTCTCTATAGATATATGCAAAATCTGACTGGTAATCAACAAATAGTTAGAATTACCATTTCAAGTCTTTGTCAGTTATATTTATCTGAATTTATGACTTTATTAATTGGAAAAAAATGAAATCTCCTGGATGTTGTTTCTCTTACTTAAATAAATCCCTTTGCAGAATGTAATGAGGAAGTACTATGATGCTCATCCAACTAATTCAGCTATTTATTTTTTATGGAACTGGATAATGTTTTTAAATAATACTGAATGGCAGTTGTATGAGCTGAATTCTGCTATCTAAATGTGCCAGGAGAGTACAAAATTAAATACAAAACTATGATATAATAATATTTCATTAATGCCTATTTCAAGTAATCAAATAGTTAAAGCAGTTCATTTTAGTGTCAGTATGTTTACAAAAATAATATTTTGGGGTTAACTGAACTGCTCCAAACAAAATGCTTGTTGATTTATCAAACATGAAATTAAAAAAAGTCTTGTGAGGCCATTCCAGGAGGCTTGGCCTCTCTTCAGCTTTCAGAAAATGTTCAGAATTTTGCTTATACAAGTGCATTATGACTGAGCCAAAACCTCAGTCATCACAGGCAGTGTCAAAATAATAATAGTGTTCATCTGGAAAGAAGGTTGGGGGAAGGGGAAGCATGTATTTAGGCAACCTATTAAACAGTTGTATGGATGACTTCTGTTTATTTTTTTTAATTATTACTGCAATCCACAATATGGAGCTTACACATAGTCTCTGTGTTTGCATTTTAAAATCTAGTTTTGAGATCAAACTGGAGAAAGAAAGATCATACATGTTCTGGAAAAGATCCTAATCATGCAGTGTTATCCAGTTGAGAGAGGAGTAAAATTTACACATCAGTCTAGAAGAGAGTTCTTCTTGAACAGAAAGCTGAAAACTGTTCTTCAGTCCTTCCAACACACAAGCCTAATTTTATGGTAGCAAAGAAGGGAGACTCAAAAGGATTGGTTGCTTCACTGGTGTTTTCAAAATTTGAGAGGCCAGCAGCAGGAACCAGTGTAAGTTGTCATTCTCTCCCATTTGATTGTCTTTGCTTTGTCTTTTCAATAACCAGGACACAGTTTTAGAATGTCATTGCAAAGAGATGAAATGTAAGGCAAAACTATGTAAAACGTGGATATGGAAATGAGTGATTTCTCAAGACTTTTTGAGAATTTAAAAACATGGTGCATATTTAGTAGTCCCAGAACTTTCTTTTCTTTTTCTCCATTTTGAGATGTAAAAGAATTTTTACAATAGTGTCTTTTTGTGAAGAGAAGATACAAAGAAAAAAAGATTTATGACTGGTATTGAAAATGCTGTGGACTGAGCAATTGAGTTGCAACATATTCTAGGATTCCTCTTTAGCCATTGTAAAATTTTTACATTCAAAACTGAAGCTGAACGTGAAGGATTGCGGGGAAGACAAGAACTAAAACTGTAACTAAATGCAAGAAAACAGTAGAAAAGAATAAATGATGGTGAAGGTGTCCTGGGTTTAGCAGTGGCAGTCATCTTTTCCTTCTTCATAATAACTGATGCAGCACTATGTTTTTGAGTTTCAGCCTAGTAACAAAACTGATAACAGGAATGTTTTTAGTTACTGCTCAGATGTTAGTCTGAGCAAGGACTTTGTGAGCCTCATGATCTGCCAGGGAGGAGGGGAGGTTGGGAGGAAGCAGAGACAGTATACCTGACCCAAACTGACCAAAGAGGTATTCCATACCGTAGCACGTCATGCCCAGGATGTAACTGAGAGTTACCCAGAAGGGCTAGTGCTCTGGCAGGGTTGGAGGAGGTATTTGCTTGATGCTCAGTTGGGGTGGGGTGTTGTGAGTTATCTGTCGGTGGTTGGTGAGATGCTGTATTCTTTTCTCTAGTTATTTCCTTTATCGTTATTGGTGATAGCAGTAGTGATTTGTGTTATACCTTAGTTACTGTGCTGTTCTTACCTCAACCTGTGGGAGTTGCATTCTTTTGATTCTCCTCCCCATCCCTCTGGAAGCAGGGGAGGGCAAGAAAGGGGGGTAGAGTGAGTGAAGGAGCTGCATGGCTGAGTTTAAACCATGACAGAAGGAAAAGTTGTTAACAACTGTAGTATTTATAGACTTTCCTGCAACAGGTATTTTATTTCCTATGGCATGGTACATATGGGTCAAGTTCTGAGGCGTATCCATAATAGCTCCCAATACAGCAAATAAGGGACAACAAAAGAAAGCACATTACCCTCCCCCAGAGATCCAACTGTCCTCTTTAAACTCTGCCCCTCTTCTAAAGGAAGCACCTGTTGCCTGATTGCTCAGACTTCATTTTCTAGTTGAAACACGTCATGTATCTCTGTATGTGTAAAAGAAAATGGTCACTTTTCGAAACTTCTTACAGCACAACTGAGTCTCATGATCTCAGAGCATCACTGAGGAGGAAATGCAATTTTAATGACAAGCTGTTGCATCTTCAGGCTGTTCTTCATTATCTGCCACTTTCTCATCACTTTGCATTAAATGATGACTCTTTAGGTGCAGTGCTCTTGGTCTGGTTTTGACTGAGTTTCTTGGAAAGCATGTTTGATATTTGAATAATCAAAGAAATATACTGCAGTGCCCTCTGTTCTAGAGATTGTATGATGTTTTTATGTGAGATGATGCAGTCTTCAATACTGTTAGATCAAAATATATAATTCTTTTGATCTATAAGATGAAAAAAAGAATATTATTTAGAACTTCTTACATAGTTATTCAGTATCTTAAATAAACATTGATTATGCTTATTAACAGGCTGGTAGTTCTGAGAAGAGATATAAAATGTGAGATGTTGATAACTTTTTATTTATATCATTTGGGGTTAATTAAATGAGGGGCAAAGGAGTAGAATCTTAACACCTTAAAACTGGTTTTGTTAGTCTGCGTATGCTGTTTCAGTCATGGAAAGCATGTATGATTTCATGTGACTTGTATGTGCATATGCTATTTGTGTGGTTGTATGTATCTGCCTGTTTTTCACAGGCAGATTAGAAATACAATTTTAAAGTCTAGACATTGCTCCTCAAAAAGCAGAACTGTAGTTGACCTGACTGTGTAGAACTGATTAGGAGACTAGCTGGTGAAAGATCTTTCAGATATGGTGGCTGGCTTACATTAATTTTTACTTTCCTCTCTTGCTTGGTCTGAGGCATCTAACTTGTCTCTAAAGAAGTTATGTATATAATGTGACTTTTAGTGTAAATACAGGTTTTCATGTGTATTTTACTAGAATAATGCAACTTTGTATTTTTCCCCACTATAATTCTTTACTTCGAAATAAAATATAACTAAATATAAGTTAGCGTAACTTAATGCTGCATCATTGTGCTATTGAATAAGTAGCACATCTGGCTAAGATAGAAACAGATGCTACTCCAGTTGGAATCTAATTAGAATAATAACTTTTCTAATGTGGAGGCTTAAGGAGTGAGAAGTAAAATTCCTGGTGTTAACCGTCAGCCCAACATGAGAGGTAAAAGTATCAATATTGAATAGAGAAAATGTTTGGTTCTTCTCAGTACTCCAGGGTTATTTTTACACCCTGCTCACACAACATTCATACACTTACATCAATGTGTTAGTTATCAATTTAATGTTTCTTTTTCAGTAGCCATCAGTACCTCACATATAAATGTAATACTTATACTGGTATCTTGAAAAAAAGCACCCTTCCAATCCCACTAGCATGCTGTCATGGTTTAAACCCAGCAAGGCATCTCATTCACTCACTCAACCCCCCTTTCTTGCCTTCCCCCTGCTCCCAGAGGGATGGGGAGAAGAATCAAAAGAATGCAACTCCCACAGGTTGAGATAAGAACAGTTTAGTAACTAAGGTATAACACAAATCACTACTGCTACCACCAATAATAATAATGATAAAGGAAATAAGAAGGGAAAAGAATACAGCACCTCACCAACCACTGACAGATAACTCCTCCCAACCTGCCTGACCGAGCAGCAACTGATACCTCCTCCAAACCCCAGAGCAGTAGCCCTTCCAGGTAAATCTCAGTTACATTCTGGGCATGATGTGCTGTGGTATGGAATATGTCTTTGGCTAGTTTGAGTCAGGTATCCTATCCCTGCTTCCTTCTGGCCTCCCCCCCTCCCTGTCATAGCATGAGATTCACAAAGTCCTTGGTCAGAGTAAACATCAGTATTATCAGCTCTGTTCCCAGGCTGCAAGTCAAAACACAGCTGCATCAGCTACTAAGAAGGAGAAAAATTGACTGCTCCTGCTAAACCCAGGACACATGCTTAACTGTCAAAGGAATGGAATCTGCTTCCAAGAGACATGGAAGTTCAAAACTACAAAAAGTTCTGGGCTATGTCATTAACTTATCTGTGTTTGGCATACATCACCATATTGTCATATTTCATTCTGTTATTTTCTTATGTTTTTCTGGTTTATCATATTTCATCATGACTTCTAGGTAGCAGTGAAAATACGTCACTGTAGAAAACAGCAGTTCTGTTGTAGGATTGACTCAACAATTTTGCTATGAAATACTCACTATTTGCTATCACCTAAAATACGTTGGTTTTGTTTTTGTTTTCTTTAACTGGCCCATCTTGTAAATGAATGCAATAATATAGTTGTAGACAGATATCAGAATAATTATGAAAATTTCTTTTATCCTAGTAAGTTTCCTTAGTAATTGAAAAATAAACTCTTGCTTAATGTGCCTCACTTGCACAGAACAGTTATGGTGTGAGTGACAGAACTATGCCTAGCATTTGAATCCCTTCATTTTAAGCAGGTAAGAATTGCAAGTTGTCTTCTTCCTAGTGTCATGTGTACTACACCTTATGTACTAATATGTACATTCATTTATATATATTCAAATACATTTAGATATGTTATTTTTGTTTGCATTTCCAATTATGTAAGTTTTCCAACAAGCCCCATATCTGTGACTTACACCTGGTGTAGGGAATACCTTCCTTTATACTTTTCTCATAATACTGATGCACTTCACATTAAAACAGGCAAAACCACAACCAAATACCCCTCCCTCCCCCCAAAAAAAATTAGTGTGTTTTGTGTGTTAATGCTTAGCTCTTCTTTTTGCTAATGAGTTCTTATGCTTTTGGACCCATATGTCATAAAAATTTCAGTGCATCTTCTGTAGGCAGAGAGCCTGCTGACAGTGTTAGGCTTCTGGTTATATAACTGCTGCCAGCTCTAAACATGGCAGTTTGCCGTGTTAGTTGTAGTATGACCAAGAGTTACGAGGTCTGACTAGTCACCACCCCAACTGACCCTGTAGCTGTTGAGCTTTTCTGCTTATTCTCAGGAAGTATGTACACTTCCCCTGATATTTAGAGGCAGGGTAGCACTTTGTATTTCATTGTTCAATATATGGTAGTTACTCTTCAACTGTTTAGGCAACACCACCCCTCCTGAGATTCAGACTGCAATTCAATTCCTACTTTTGTTTCAGTCACAGAAACACAGATAAAAAAACGCAGTCAGAGAATGTGTTTCAAATGTACCCTTAACTAGCCCAGTGAGCTATATCCAGAACGTATCTGGATAAAAATCAAGAAATACAGAGAGGCCAGCAAAAAGTATCCACCACTGCAGTGTTTTTTAAGAGAGTTTATTTAGTTGGGCATGAATTGTAGTGTCAGGAAAGTCAATTACTATCATGATTTATTTGAGCCACAAATTCTACTACTCATTCAAATTTAAAAGTAGTTGAGATGTTTCCATACTACATACAGAGTATACATGTATACATACTACTTTGTTACCTGAAATAATTATGAAATAGAAGGGTTAGTTGTAATACTGTAAAAGTTGTTCAGAGATAATACTATGAAAATTTTAATAAATGCAGTTTAAAATGTTATGGATACATTAAATGTTTGTCTTCCGTACTTTGGTAGCATAATAATGCCACATGGTGAACATTGCAGAGCATTAAGCCAGTTGTTACCTAGCCAATATAGAAATATAAATGTTATTGTTGTTATTGTATATTTAATGGTTTCGTAAACCCAAGAATTTTCTAGTACATTCAGATATCTTAATAATAATCCAGAATCGTCTGGAGACGATCACAAATGCTAGGAACACCCCCCCCCCAAAAAAAAAAAAAAAAAAAAGAANGCTGAACCCAGGACACCAAAGAGTAAGGTTAAAAGGTCTAAGATTTTAGCTTAAGATTGAAATATTATCTTGACCTATCACCATTCCCCCCCCCAAAAAAAAAAAAAAGTAAAAGGAGATGAGTCCTGAGGTAGTTAACAGATTATAGCATACATGTTATGTACCCGTACAGCTTTATAATCCTGTACTGTTACAAATACAAATTATAATTAAAAAAAAATTTGCATGCAAAGCAAACCTTAAATTTGCTCAGTTCAGACTTTTTGCCTGTAGTAATTCCAATTCAGTAAAGAATTCCTTTTGACTTTTTTTTCTTGCCAGAAGTACACTGTTTTGTGATGATTAATGACATTCTGATTTGTAAGTAACTTTAAAGAACAGACAAATCCTCTAGCTCCAAGGATAAACAGCAAACAATAGTAATCATAATAAGAAGGTAATTCAAAGCCCAGCCAGATAATACCCTGTTGCCAGAAACTTTTGAAATAGGAATTGATCATACTTAAGTATTAATGTGAACTAATCTGTGTGATATATTGGTGGTTATTTATATTTGGTCTTAATTTTCTGGAGTTTGGGATCTATCACATTATTTTGGTAGTATTCTAGGGTACTGTTAGTTGGACTGAATCACATAATTAACCAACATACCTCATTAGGTTATTTTGTGGGGATTTTTCTTGTAAATACCATGTGCTAGACAAATACTCGCTGTAGTAACATAGATGTATACAATACATTTAAGTATTGTCTTTCTTAATTA
Source organism: Agapornis roseicollis (assembly GCA_002631895.1). Classification (NCBI taxonomy): domain Eukaryota; kingdom Metazoa; phylum Chordata; class Aves; order Psittaciformes; family Psittacidae; genus Agapornis; species Agapornis roseicollis. The sequence goes on from NDXB01004646.1 coordinate 88,148, forward strand.
GAAATACTTTCCTTGCTGTGTCACAGAATCACAGAATGGTTGAGGTTGGAAGAAACCTCTGAAGGTCTTCTGGTCCAACCCTGCTGCTCAAGCAGCATCCCCTAGAGCTGCTTGCCCAGGGCTGTGTCCAGATAGCTTTTGTGTGTCTCCAAGGATGGAGATTCCGCAGCCTCTCTGGGCAGCCCTTGCCAGTACTTGATCACACTCAGAGTGCTGAATTGTTGCTTCCTGTTTAGAGGGAGCCTGCTGTGTTTCTGTTTGTGCCCATTGCCTCTTGTCCTGGTATGGAGCACCACTGAAATGGGCCTACCTCTGCTTTCTTTGTACCTTCCCTTCAGGCATTTATATATGCTGAGTCTTCTGATCTTTCTTTGCTTTGTACAATGCTATGCATTCCAGAATATATAGTGCCAAATGTCATTAAAAAATTCCTAGTCACAAAGAACACGTAAAAACTATATCTAATGCTGAATTGTTATCAATTTAGTTACAAATACTTTCTTTGCTTTTTTTTTTTTTTGTTACACACTTCTGATGTTTTTGCTCATGCTATTAAAACTGGGGTTTATGCTCAAGTAATTAAAGACAAGTGTTAATTTTCTAAGTATAATTAGTCATCAGGCTTCTAAATCACTCATATACTCTTGAAAGGTTTACTATGAAAGTCTTGGTTTTAAATACTTGCTAAAATATACAGAAAGCACACTTGAATTTAAAAGAAGTTTGTCTAGTAATTCATTTCCAAATTTATTTTTAAGCTATCAAGGCAGTTTAATTTTTTCATTCATTTAAATTTTGAGTGTGAATCAGCTGTTACTTATGTTTCTGTTATTCAGACTTTATATCTTTATCATGGTGGCTCAAGTATTTAGATGCTTCAGAAACTACTTTGAATTCTGATCCTATTGCAGTCCTCTTATATGTATATCAAGGTCAAAATTCCAGGCTTGCACACTTAAATACCATATGAAAATGAAGTAACCAGCTGCACTTGATAACCCAGTCTTGGTGACCATCCTTACTTTACAGCTGATTGGAAGAGCAACCAGTAACAGGAGGGAAGGATGTAGCCTGAGCTCATGAACTTTGAGTTATGTCAAAAAGTACAAACTGATATGTTGTTATGACCCTTTAAAATAAATCAAAAATTACATGCTATGAGTCATGGGTATTAGCTGACAGCTTCTCAGGGTAACAAGGAGATATGGAGGACCTCTGATTGTTTTGTTCAGAATCTGAAGGGAAGAACACAGTATTAAAATACAAGGGAAGGATGCTTGGAATACAGGAATCCATAGAACAAGCTATACATAGGCAGTCTCTTTCTCAAAGCGTTCGTGAGGGTGTTTTTCTCTATAGTTTTTCAGTTTCAGATAACTTTTCCTAACTTCCCTGTTTTTGTTCAGTTTTTCCAAGCTGGTCTTTGCGCAGTTTGTCATACACTTCCTGCTATCCTGAATGTCTCTGGATTTATGCTTTTTATGTGTTCATTCTGTCTGTTAGTGTTTCATCTCTTATTGTCAGATTCCTCAATCTGCTTACCATTATGAACTAGATAAAACTTGGATATGGCCTTTCTTTCTTGTCAGACAGAGCACTCTGTGGCAGCTGCACAGCACAGAAGAAGCAGTAGCTGAGAAAGTTCTTTTCTGCCTTTAGCTATAGGCAGTATGGAAAACCTTGCCCACTTTGTTTTGGAAAATACTGATGAAGCTAAACTCTAGGTATTGTGTTGATTCTGCTGGTAACATACGATAAATCTAAGTTACCTTAATTAAGACTGTGTAAGAAAAGTCTGCTTTTTAAAAATAAGTAGATATTTCCTGATGTTCATTTCTTTTGTGTTTGAATTCTACTCATATTTATGTTAATTACATATTGCTCCAGTTGTCAGGCATTCCAAGGCAATGTCAAATGATAGCATTAGGAAAGCAGCAAATTTTATTTTCCTGTAAATCTGAGAATTGCACTATTGTAACTCAGTGATTTCCATATCTTGTGACATGTCTGTCATGCTTTTGTTGACTCTAAATATGCAAAAGTATAGTGGCTTAAGAATCACCTATTTATGTAGACAAAGTTTGCTTAGAAATAGTGGCATGAATAAGTACATATACTAGCAGGTTTTGTGAAAGAAATAATTTCTGTTATACTTTTTAAGTTCTTCAAGTAAAGCCTGTGACTTTGTGCCCTGTAATTTTATTGTCATTGATTACAAAATGGAACCATAATTGTTGATTTGTTGGTATCAATGAATATTGCCACTGAGTTAAAAGAACCAGTTCTAGGGTACATGATTACTAGGTGAATGCTTCATTTCTTCTTCAGTATTGAATTATTGTCAAGATCCAATAATACAGTCATGTTCTTTTGCAGGCATGGTGACTGTATCTTACTGTATCATACCACATCACAAGGTACTTTTTAAATTGATGTGATACTCTTTATTTTCTTGCCCATAAGGGTTGTGAGTAGTTTTTGAAGCACATTCAACATGGATTTTTCCTGTTTATTTTATTCATGCAAGTATGTTTCCATGGTGACAACACTGGGGTTCATTTCCACTGCAGTTCTAGACAGTCATTTATCTGTAGATCAACAACATGAATCATCTTTTCTACATGTTGTGACAGTCCTAAGACTGTTAGTTCACAGTCTGTATCTGAAGTTCATTTCCATGTTTGCATTTACAAGCACAGGCATACTATGCTTGTCTTTGAAGGATAGCATAAAACTGTTTAATTCTTACAGATATATGGTTTGGGTGCAGTTATAGATAGATCAATATTAAAGAATGATGGAGTACTACTGATTCCATGTTGGCACAGAAACCCAAGGTCATACCATTTTCTTGCAACTGCTTGCTCCTTCCCTGACATCACAGGAAAAAGCAAACTGCAGCGCTCTCAGCAGGTGCCAAGCTCTGGACCAGTACTGTGAAGTTTGCTGCAGCGAGAACTTGGCCTCTGGCTGAAAGTACATTGCTTAAGATTTTAAGTAGTGACTCATGGCCCTAGGCAAAGCAGTGGAAAAGTGGCCCACACTGCTTAGTCTTCTCAAGTACATATTGACCATATCCAGTTGCACTGTAGTTTATCAATATCGTATTTTATAACATGCTGCTGAGAATATATATTACTTGACGTAAGCTTTGTGGAGGATATATGGGGGTATAAAGCTTGCTGAATTAATATTGGTGAAGTGTACAGAATGTTAGAAATGAGTAAGTCTGACCTGTTCAGTAAAATGATCTGACAGGAATTCTTTAATAGCTTAGGTAACAAACCTAAGATTCGTGTGTGTTCAGCTGTAATTCCATAAACTCCATGCAGGGATTTATCTTTTCTGTTTTATCAGTATATTTGAATATAGTCACAAATATAAGTAATTTTTTATAACTATTGACTATTCATAATTAAATATACTTAAATTAATGGAACTGGGCTCAGATTGAACTAGGAAAAAAAAATAACCCAGTAAAATTAAAGGTAAATATCAAAAGACCAAACACAGAACTGTGAAAAGTCAAGAAACTTCTCTGTTTGCATTTTCTTTCTTTCAAATTACTTGAAATTCAGCAGAGATTAAAAAGCAATCTCTAGCAAAATCTAGGGAGATAGCCAGAGCAGTCATGCTCTCAAACTTCTCTAAGAAATAACCAAGTCAAAGAAAAAACAAAATGTTTTTGCTAGACTTAATAAAAAGTGTTTTCAAAATGAAGGTATTTACTAGAACAAATATAATAGACACCCAGATAGTAAATGAAACATCACAAAAAAAAAAAAAAATGAAAGAATTAGTAAGGTGAATAAGTTCTAGGAAAAACAGTTCTATTGGCTTGCACTGATTGGAAATAAAATTTTCACAGGTGTAGTAAATAAATAAGAATCTGCAAAGCTGAAGTGATGTCTTTATGCTTACATTTTGTTTTCCAAATTGTGTGTTACTTTGTGAAAGTTATGCTAATGCTACCTTGTACCATAAATAAAATACTGTACTTGATTTTTCTAAGCTGTCTCCAGTAAGCTTAGTTTGCAGATTTTGTCAGCTTCACCTGTTAGATTTCATGCATTTTATGACTAAAATGTCTGGAGTTATATTTCTCTCCAATTTAAATGCTGAAAAGGAACTAGAAGGGTTTTGCAATCATCTGTCTGTATAATTATGCTATGATTTAAATTGCTTGGTAATAGCAATATTAGTAGTCTGCATTCCTTGAGGCACTGATGTAAAGCATAACCTGTCTTACTTATGTAAAATTGACCATATGTCATCATAATGTATGCCACATTATAGTCTTTACAAAATTGTTTTGAAGAAAGTAGAGATATTTTTGTTGGTTTTTTTTGGTCAGGTTTAAATGAATATTCAGTATAGAATGCAAAGTATTTTAATCCAGTTTTAGATATTTGCTGTTTCTCTTACAGTGTAATAATTAATTTCCATGCTTGATGGTTACAGTTTTTCTTGTTAATTCTCTCCAGACTTATAAAAATCTTTGAACTTGTTAAAATGCAACATGAAATATATTTTGATATAAATTCAGAGGAACAAACCCTTTTATTCATTAGTGTATTTGAGTTTTGCATTTATTACTAGAATTACTTTTTTTAAAAGTGCTTGAGTAGGCCTGAGCTATTAATAAAGGTAATTCCTGCATTGCTTTAAATCTGATGAAGATGAAAGTGTCTTGCTGAAAAGTATTTTTCTTGTTCTGTCAAAAAAGCCCAAGGATGGAAAATTATTAGGTTATCCTAGACCATTCTAGATGGGACAAAACCAGGCTATCTCCATATAGAATCATAGAATAGTTAGGGTTGGAAAGGACCTCAAGATCATCTAGTTCCAACCCCCCTGTCATAAGCAGGGACACCTCACACTAAACCACGTCACCCAAGGCTCTGTCCAACCTGGCCTTGAACGCGACCAGGGATGGAGCATTCACAACTTCCCTAGGAACCCATTCCAGTGCCTCGCCATCCTCATAGTAAAGAATTTCTTCCTTATATCCAATCTAAACTTCCCCTGTTCAGGTTTGAACCTGTTACCCCTTGTCGTGTCACTACAGTCCCTAATGAAGAGTCCCTCCCCAGCATCTCTATAGGCCCCCTTCAGATACTGGAAGGCTGCTATGAGTTCTCCACGCAGCCTTCTCTTCTCCAGGCTAAGCAGTCCCAACTTTCCCGGCCTGTCTTCATGTGGGAGGTGCTCCAGTCCCCTGATCATCCTTGTGGCCCTCCTCTGGACTTCCAAGAGTTCCATGTCCTTTTTCTGTTGTGGATACCAGAACTTCACACAATACTCCAAGTGAGGTGTCATGAGAGCAGAGTAGAGGGGCAGGATCACCTTCTTCATCCTGCTGATCTTGCTTCTTTTGGTGCAGCCCAGGATACGGTTGGCTTTCTGTGTTGCAAGTGCGCACTTCTGGCTCATGTTAAGTTTCTCATTGACCACCACCCCCAAGTCCTTCTCTGCAAGGCTGCTCTGAATCTCTTTTATACATATATATATGTATATATTTATTTAGAATAAGGAATTTGGAATGTGAAATATTACACTGAAAGGCCATAGAACCAGTGGATTCTTTCTAATTTGTCAGCTTCTGAAGATTCAGGTGACTAATTTTTGAGATTAAGTCAGCATGGGTTCATGAAGGGCAGGTCCTGCTTGACGAACCTGATTTCCTTCTACAATGAGGTGACCCTCCTGGTTGATGAGAGAATGGCTTTTGCCATTGTCTGTTTGGACTTCAGTAAAGCATTTGACAGTGTTTCCCACAGTGTTCTCGTGAAGAAACTGGGTTCTCATTGCCTGGATAGGTATATTCTTTGCTTCACTGAAAGCTGGCTGGTGACAGAGACCAAAGAGTGGTGGTAAATGGTGACACACCTAGTTGGCAACCATTAAGTAGTGGTGTCTCTCAGGGCTTGGTGTTAGGGTCAGCATTGTTTAACATTTTCATTGATGATCTGGATGAGGGGATTGAGTGCACCCTCAGTGAATTTGCAGATGACACCAAGTTGGTCGGGAGTGTTGATCTACTGAAGGATAGGGAGACTTTGCAGAGGGATCTGGACAAGCTGGATCAATGGGCTGTTACCAATGGTATGAAGTTTAGCAAGGCAAAGTCAAAGGCCAGGTCCTGCACTTGGGCCACAACAACCCCATGAAACCCTACAGGCTTGGGGAAGAATGGCTGGAAAACTGCTTGGAGGAAGAGGACCTCGGGGTGCTGATTGATGGCCACTGAACATAAACCAGCTTGTGCCCAGGCAGCCAAGAAGACCAATGGCATCCTCGCCTGTTTCAGCAGTAGTGTAACCAGCAGGGCCAGGGCAGTGATCATCCTCCTGTACTCAGTGCTGCTGAGGCCACACCTCAAATCCTGTGCTCAGTTCTGGGCCCATCTCTACAGGAAGGACATTGAAGTGATGGAGCAGGTCCAGAGAAGGGCAACAAAGCTGGTGAAGGGCCTGGAGCACAGGTGTGATGAGGGAACTGGGATTGTTTAGTCTGGAGAAGAGAAGGCTCAGGAGCGACCTGAGCATTCTACAACTCCTGAAAGGAGGTTGTGGTGAGGTGGAGGTCAGTCTCTTATCTCAAGTAACAAGCAGTAGGACAAGAGGCAATGGTCTCCACCTGTGTCAGGGGAGGTTTAGGTGGAATATTAGGAAAACTTTCTTCACAGAGAGGGTGATCAGATACTTAAACAGGCTGCCCAGGGAAGTGGTGGAGTCACCATCTCTGGAAGTATTCAGATACTGTGTAGATAAGGCCCTCAGTGGCATGGTTTAGTGTTGGTCTTGGCAGTCCTGGGGTAACGGTTGGGCTTGATGATCTTAAAGGTCTTTTCCAACCTAGTTGTTTCTGTGATTCTAAGGTAGCTTATGTGAGTATTGTAAATGCTGTGGTGAGTGACTAGGAGAACAGAACAGTCTAATGGTAGACATTGTATTGTCCTGTTTTAGTTTCTGTGCTTTCTTCAGATAAGCCAAAAGAGGAAGGTAAGATTTCCCTGTCCCCAAGCCAGAGATTCTTTTCTCTTCTGAACGCCATCTTGCCATTTTGTTTTCTGTGTTTAAGCCAACCCCCAAACATAGTGGGTTTTTTCTGAAGGAAATATTTTTAGCTATAAATATATTTTTAGCAAGGTTTCTTTATAGGTTGTTCTCAAGAGTTTTCTATTTAATACAGACAGCTCCAGTTTGGGTTGTGTTGTTTTTTGTTGTTTTGTTTGGGTTGTTTGTTTTGTTTTGTTTTGTTTTTTTCTTCTTGGAGAGAGATAGAACACTTTTTTCCTAATTAAGTGCTTACAGGTGTGTTGAAAACATTTTACAGTTAATTATTAAATTACACTTTACAGTGTAGACTACAGTCTACAAGACTAGAACAGATTGAAGTCCTTTTACAGATGCAGGACATCTATTCAAGAATATTGAACATACAGGTGAAATGTATCTCAAAGCATCTCATTGCAGTTTGTAAACAGATGTCTCATTTAGTCTGGTCACTTTTAACAAGTGGATGTGGAATTTTTCTAAAAAAAATCACTGCAGGGAGATTTCATGTGTGTGCTGTAACTACTGGACCAGGTGAGACAAAATTCGGATTTGTTTGCTGGAAGTATGTCATGTTTTCATCAGAACCCAAACACAAATTATGAAGATAATGCCTAGTGACAGTTCATCTTGAAATTTGTTGTGGATGTCAAAGAGGTGAAAGCTAGATAACTGAGGGAGAAGAGAGTTAAAAATTGGTGATAAAGCCTTTTTGTATGTGAGCTGTTGTATCAGAGTGGATACCTATGGCAACAAAGTGAGTATTTATAACCTCACATGTCATTGAAGAAAAATTCCTGAATCTCATTGAAAATCACTTACTGACTTTCATTAGCTTTATGAATTTGGGAAATGCATATGTATCACAGAGGTATGTATTGCATTGAAAGGTTAAAACAGGAAAAATGGTTGAGTTTTCGTGAGTTATTTTAAAAAACTATTAATGTAGGCTTTTTTGGGAAGTAGGGTAAGGTATTGTTTTGAGGTTGGGAGCAAACTGTCCATTCTTCTAGCAGAGATGCCAAATTATTATTAACTGACTGAGCGACATAGTTCCAGAGAGCTCTGTTTCTTGCTTTTCTATCTGTTATGAATCTGTAGGACCACTGCTCAACCAGGGACAGCCAGGGCCTTGAGAATAACAGAAAAAAAATGGGGTTTCTCTAGCACTGATGTTGGTTAGCAATATGGAATAACAATCACTGTTCACTCAACAGTCACTCTGGGCTCCATATGGCACTCCTTACACAAGGAGAATTCCCTGCGTGCGAAGCCAAACCAGTCTCAGGATTGCCTGGCAAAGTCAGAAGGGCTTAAAATACCTAAAATGTGAGGTGTAGTTGTACTTTCTCTTTTGTTATGTGAATGTCTGAGCAACAAATTACTAGCGCCACTATGTTAGTGATGGCCATGCATGTGTTGCTGACATTAATGTATTAAGTGGGGTCAACTGCTTGACCCAACAGAAGGTTCAAATCACATTTCTGTTGTATCTTGTAGAATACTGAAACTGATTGGTTGCTCTGATAGTCTGAATCAGGCTTTCCCCTATCTGTGTCAGAAAATGTCTCTGTGGAAAGGGTACTAATTCTATTCACTTTAATTGTGAAGGTAAGACGAATTACCCAATTACTAAACACACACTTCCAGGCAATTCAAAGTAACACGCTGATTAATCTAACTATGTAGGGAGTTTTTTTACTTCAGGAGATTTCCTGAAACAAGCAGAATTGAGGTAAGCATAGAAGTGAGCTAAATGAGTAAGAAAGTGTAAGTTAGGTGCTAGGTGCATGGATAAGATAGACATTTTACTAGAGAAAGCGCCAGATCTACTGAAAAATATGCCTAAACATTTTTACTTCAGACACACTTCCCTGTGGCCATATTTTTTCTAATTGTTAACTGGATTTTAATTCTCTACTCAGATCCTTTTGGCCAAAGCTGTGTTTATCAGTATTCCTTTGATCAGGACTCCTCAATAAGATCACAAATTCAATCACCATTTACCTGCCACTTCTGTAATTAAAGGTTTGAAGGGTTTTTCTTTCTTGTGGGTGTTCTGATAGAAGGTGATTTAATTGCAGCCTAAAGCACAGCTTTCTTAAGCTAGCAATAAAATCATAGTGAAAAGAAAGTTACCTGATACAACCTCAACTAGCTAACATATATTCAGCTTTAATACAGTATATAAAAAGGAAGCACCTCTTTCTAAGAACAATTTTTTAAAGCAGATTTCTTTTCATGTGTCACAAGTAATTTTTTTTTTCCTATCATTGGTATGTATGAAGCTTTCGATATCTGGAAGGAGAGAAAAATGTTGTGTAAAAATATATCAGTATCTATCACCAGAAGCAGATTTTGTAGTCTCAGGATCATACTGTTGTTTTTGAAAGTCCACATTGACTTTGAAGGGTTCCCAGCGAATGGAAAAAGGGAATGTCATGCCCATTTCTCATGAAGGGTAAAAAGAAGTGTTGGAGAGCTACAGGCTGGTCAGCCTGACCTCTGGGAAGATCATAAAACATTTCCAAGCTAAGCACACATTCTCTTAGAAAACATTTCCAGATACGTCCAAGACAAGAAGATGACTGGAAGAATACAGCAAGGGCTCAGTCAGACTGCTTCACTAATCTGGTTGAATTTTGTGATTAGATGGTTGGATGAGAAGGGATCAATGCATGCTAGTTGTTTTGACTTAAACAGGACTTTTGACATGTCATTCCATAGCTATGTTATCCTTTTAGGGAAATGGGAAAGAGAGAAGAGTGGCTGGGTAAACAATGGAAGGTATTGGTTGCTCCAAGGTGCATGGCAACCGATAGGCTATTTTCTAGTGGTATTGCTCAGACCCCTCTACTGCAGCCAGTGTTACTTAGTATCTTCATCAACAACCAGAAAAGTGGGATGAACTTCAACTGGAACAATGGTGACAGATGACACCAAATTGAGGGGGGCTGCTACTCAAAACAGTCTCATTAAGCTAGAGAAATGAGCAGCTAGAAACATTGTGAAGTCTGATAAGGACAAATGAGAAATCAGTTAAATTAACTGGAATTAAATGACCTTATACAACAGCACAGGCTGGGGTTGGACTGACAGTTTTGCAGAAACAGACTTGAATATCCTGGTGGATACTAGGTGTGAGTCAGCAGTGCACCTTTGCAGTTAGCTGTGTGCTGGTCTGCTTTGGGAGAATGTAGCTAACAGATCAAGGGGACTGATTTTTCTCACTGATTCTGCACTTCTGCAAGCTGTATCTGGAGAAGTGTGTCCAGGTTTGGTCTCCCAAATGCCAAGAGGTGAGTCCTGATGCACTCAGACCAGCCAGTGAGAGATATCATGTGTGGCATGTATATTTAAATGAAAACAGTAATAGTTAAAGCTTATAGTGTCAGAATGCAACAGTTATATTACTGATATAGATGTAACCAGTACAGTTTGGGGGCTGACCTACTGGAGAGCAGTTCATCTGCAAAGGACCTGGGAGTATTGATAGATGACAAGTTGACTGTGAGCCGGCAGTGTGCCCTTGCAGCCAGGATGGGCAATAGTATACTGAGGTGCATTGGGAGGAGGGTAGCCAGCAGGTTGAGGAAGGTGATCCTCTACCTCTACTTCAGCCTGGTGACCTAAACCCCACAGAAGTTTATTTGGAATACCTTGTATTAATTAACATTTAGTATATCCTATTATAGTAGTAAAGAAGTCTCTCAATATATGAATTGCATTGTTAAATATACAGGTTTTGGAATTTACAAGTTAATATAATTTAAAAGAATAGTGTTATATCTGTTCCTGAAAGGTGCTCAGAGACTCTGCATGGAATGGATGACAAGAGTAGCTGCCGTACTTTATTTAAATACCTTCTGCCAAATAATGTACAATCTCTATATACTGAAAGCACAGTTAAGAACAGAAATTTCACTGGCTGTTTTTGATAAATTTTCAAAGAGTAGTATTTGTAGAATTATTTGTATCTGTATATGTCTTCTACATCAGTCAGTGTTATATCTCCACTACATTGGTAGCTTCATAGAGAGATTGATTCTGGGTAAGAGCTAGAGGTGCAAGACTTTATTGTTCCAGTGAATGAAGAAAAATAATGTAAGAAAAAATGGTTTTCAGGGTTTTGGTTTTTTTTTTGCTTTTGGGTTTGTTGGATGTGTATCAAAACACTCATGAGCCAAGAATTTTCTCATAATCTGATTGTATGCTCCAACAGATACCTGTTAGCAGCATGGACAGATAAAGGTATCTGCAGCTCATGTTTTTATGTGATTTTATCAGCGTATATTATGGTAAATGCAAGGCTACTTGTCCGTCTTTAGAAATGGCTTGTAATGAGATTGCTATGTTTGATGGCTCTAGGCAGTAATTCCAAATTTGTGATTTTTGTTCAGGGTCCAGAACTCAGTGTTACACACTGCTTTTTCTTTGGGTAGGGAGGTCTTCTGAAGAAGGCATATGCGCTAGATCCTAAAGTTACATAGCAACTGAAGTGATGGAATGGACTTTGGGAGAGCTGCATAGCATGCTGGAGAAAAACCTGGATAGATGCATGCCTCCATCTAGAGTAGATGGGTCAAGCCTGCTGGCTTAAATCCCTAACAATATTATTTCATATTGTATTGTGGAAGCATCAGATGACTAGCACTGAAAATAAGGATTTTGGAAGGGTCTTGAATCATGGAATGCAAAGAACTGACATTACTAAGTGGCCTCAGCTTGAGAAATGGAGAGAAATGCCACAGGCAATCAGAGGGTATGGTCATGAAATGTTACATGTTAGCTTGAGGTCCAAAACTGTACAGAACACAAGAATTCAGGCTCAAGACATAGTTGTGTCTGTATGGGTATGTAAGCTTGCTTGTGTCTGAAACTCAGTTCATTTGTGATATTCTACATTTTAGTGCTAGAACCTTTTTTTTTTTTTTTTTTTTTTT
>NDXB01004647.1:19207-43397 GCA_002631895.1 Agapornis roseicollis
CCCCCCCCAAAAAAAAAAAAAAAAAAGGAAGCCACAATAAAGCAAATAAAGATTGACAATAGACATGACTGTAAGCTAATGCTTAGAGTAATTTGTTTGTGTGTAAATGGTTCAGCTTTCTGATGCATTGGTAGCTTGTGTATTTTCTGTGAATTACCACTGATACACTTAGCTAATTTTAAATTACTCTGTTGTTAATATAATTCTCCTGTAAGAGTTTTCTGTTAGTAGCACATATAAGTTTTGAGTGATAGCATCATCACATTTCTTCCATGGAGGACAAAACCAACCTAAACCAACCTAAATGGTCTGGAGATGTGTAGGAGGCATACCTCAGTTCATAAGGAGGGACATAAGCACAAAGAGCCCAAAAGTTTGAAAAGCCCCCACAACTGTATTCTCAGTATCTGAATGATTCCCATGAGTTGTGTATCTTGTGCAGTGTTTAAAAGAAGAAGAAAGATAATGTTTTCCTCCCCATTTTATCCTATGAAGAGAAAGATTACTCTTATTTATAACACAGACAAACAACAGACAGCTGAAATGGACAATAAAATAGTGCAGCAAAGCTAACTTTTTTTAATACTTCAACATCCACCTAATCTGTAAACCAAAGCTAGAGATCTGTTCTGAATTAGTCTGCAAAGCATGACTAATGCCACCCTTCCTTTTGGGGTTATTTTCATGACTTTTTATTTTCAGGTAATTGTTTTATAAATTACATAGAATAACAGAACCATAAAATAGTTAGCATTGGAAAGGACCTTAAGATCATCAAGTTCCATGGGCAGAGACACCTTGCACTAAACCATGTCACCGAAGGCTCTGTCCAGCCTGGCCTTAAACATTGCCAGGGATGCAGCATCCACAAGTTCCCTGGGGCAACCCATTCCAGTGCCTCACCACCCTTACGGGAAAGAATTTCTTCCTTATACCCAATCTAAACTTCCCCTGTTTAAGTCTGAAGCCATTATCCCTTGTCCTATCACTCCAGTTTCTGATGAAGTGTCCCTCTCCAGCATTCCTAAAGGTCCCCTTCAGATACTGGAAGGCTGCTATGAGATCTCCATGCAGCCTTCTCTTCTCCAGGCTGAATAGCTCCTGCTTTCTCAGCCTATCTCCATACGGGAGATGCTCCAGTCCCCTGATCATCCTCATGGCCTTCTCTGGACTTGTTCCAACAGTTCCACATCTTTATTATGCTGAGAACACCGGAATTGTACACAATACTCCAGGTGAGGTCTCATGAGAGCAAAGTAGAGGGGCAGGATCACCTCCTTCAACCTGCTGGTCATGCTCCTTTTGATGCAGCCCAGGATATGGTTGGCTTTCTGGGCCTCAAGTGCACACTGTCAGCTCATGTTTATTTTCTCATTGACCATCACCCTCAAGTCACTCTCCACAGGGCTGCTCTGAATCTCTTCTCTGCCCAACCTGTAGCTGTGCCTGGGATTGCCCTGACCCAGGTGTAGGACCTTGCACTTGTCATAGTCAGACTTCATGAGGTGTCAAGGTCCCTCTGGATGGCATTTCTTCCCTCCAGCGTATCAACCAAACTACACAGCTTGGTGTCATCGGCAAGCTTGCTGAGGGTGCACTCAATTCCACTGTCCATGTCACTGACAAAGATGTTGGGCAAGACCAGTCCCAACATCAATCCCTGAGGGACACCACTCATTACTGTTTTCCAACTGGACATTAAGCCATTGATCACCACTCTTTATGTGTGGCCATCCATCACAATTCAAATTGAAGTTTCCTTAAGGAATGCCTAAATTATTCTGTTGAATAGGTCTCACATAGCCTAAAAAAGAAATGCTCTCTAGATCATATTAATTCTGGAGGCCTGCAATGGGTTTTCCTTATGTAACAAGACAAAGAATAAACTTGTTTACTGTGAAAACAAATAAAGCAACTTTAAATTTTTTTGATGATTGTATATTTTTTTGGCAAGGATCTCATGAGAATTTTTCTGCTCTCAATAAGAAAAGATAGCTTAGCAGTATTCTTGCCAAGAGAGATCACCGTACATTTCTCTCTCTATTTTTACTTCTAATTATGGAAGGAAGAAAATCTTGTGGAACATTTTGATCTCACCTATAACTTTCTTCTTTTTCCCACTAATAATGAGATCAAGAGGTAATGTAAGTAAACTGCTTTTTAGGGAAACAGTTGGCAACATAGAAAATGATTTGGGAAATATAAGTAGAGGTTTTTACTCATATAAATTCCTACAACCAGGGGATTTAGTTTTATTTCTACCACAGTCAGCTGGACATCTCACAGGTGAGTATCTCGCTGAGTTGGTAAGTACTTATTTCAGAGAGTAATTATCAATGAGTAATTAGCAATTATCATTATCAATGAGTAATTTGTGACTGGGGCAGTATTTCTCAGTTGATGTACTGTCTGTAGATTTTGTCCCCAGATCAAACTTTTATTTTTACTTTCTACTCTTACCACAGGACTTTCTTCTTATGTGCCTGGGATTTCTGTTTATATATGACATAAGGTGTTTCTCACACTTTGTGTGTGAGAAGTTCTTCCAGAGGACTTCTGTAAGATCGTAGCAAGCACTGCCTGGAGTTCATTTCTAACACAGAATTACAGAATAGTTGAGGTTGTAAGGGACTACTGCAGGTCATCGAGTCCAAAGTCATCACCTAGTCCACACCTTAGCTATGTATTTCTTTTCACTGTATCCTTCTGTCACATAAGCTTTATGAATATGAGGACTCAAGTATATACCTACTTCCTCCACAGAAAGTCCATTGAGGAGAGGTCCTAGTCTTTTTCTACATGTGGAAGAAAACCATTTAAAATAAAGAAATCTATCACTTTAGTAAAATATATTTAAAAGCCTGCATAGTCAGCCTTTTCAATTTGCATTTAGAGTTTATTTATTTATTTGCATACTCTCCAGAACTTATTTACTAAAAGCTGATTAATGCTCCTGGTAATGTATTTATTACAGTGGTACTTTCTCTTTGGTAAAGGATTCAGGTCACAATTCCCAATTGATCAATAGGACAAATTGGCCTTAATCACTTGTCAACTGCTAATCCTACATTTCTATCAATGTAATATGGGTTTATTTTGAAACTAAATCAGATCACAAATCAGGAATACTGATACAATGATAATTCTACACATTAAAGCAATTTATTAACGTTAGCAAT
Source organism: Agapornis roseicollis (assembly GCA_002631895.1). NCBI lineage: Eukaryota > Metazoa > Chordata > Aves > Psittaciformes > Psittacidae > Agapornis > Agapornis roseicollis. The sequence continues at coordinate 22,387 of NDXB01004647.1, forward strand.
CTGTCTCTCAAATAGGAGAGGAAATAAAATCCCAAATAAATGGCTTGCTTCAAATCACTTGAATTATATATATGATTTAAAAAAAAATTGAAATACATAGCCAGATTAAGAGTAGTGAATGATGATATCTGTTTTGGCCATATAAATTAATTTCAGGGATAGAAAATAACAATGTATATTATGAGAACCCATACACTTTTAGTTCAGTAAATTATTTGCTTATATTCTATCTCATTTTAGACAATGAAAGGCATTCATGTTGTACTTTCCTTAGTTACTACTGGTGGAAATGGTTAATCATCTTTTTAGTAGGAAACATACGTACTGTATGTGTGGTAGAAGACTTTTTTTTATATAAGTCTAAACTTTGAATTGAGGAATGGGAAATTCTATACAAGAACAAGAATGATGTTCCTAACACAGTCCAGTAATTGAAGAAATTGATCTACAGGTGACATGGTTGGTTAATGACAGACACAACTGAGACTATTCTATTTATGAGTACAACACTTTAAACCATAGTTTCACCCTACTAACCATACAGAATACACAATTTGGCTTTTAACACACAGAGTGTTACAGGTCTGCACATGTATGGAAACTTGATCATCAGTTTCCTCAGGGCTGTCCTGCAGAGAAAGGATTGCATTCCAGGTATGAATATCTAAGCAAACACTGTTAAGATACGGCTTGGGATTTGCATTTTATACTTTATTTTCCTCTGTAAAGAAAACCATCTTTTCCATAAGGAAGAATGCCTGTGGAACAGGACCTGAAGGTTACAACATAAACTCTTCCCACCCCACCAAATGTTAGCTTCTAGGAATGTTTGCTTGACTTAGTTGTGGGGACTATTCCTTTATCTACTTTTTGTAGCACTAAAAAGGTACAGGAACCAGAACTAAAATAAATTCTGATTTACCTTGACATTCTACACTATAGTATCTTGTCTTTTACTTAAGTCTTATCTTACGTAAAACATACATTAATAAAAGCAGTTTTGTGTCGTCCAACCATTAGCTTGATTCCAAGGTTAAAGAAATTGTAGGAATTTGCAAATTTTTTTTCCCCTAAGTTGCTTTGAAATGATCAAATAAGTTCACAAAATACTGATCTTGTATAAATAGCCTCACAACTAAATTGTTCATTAAAACAAATAATAGGAAAGAAATATCACAACAGTGATACACATTGCTAAAAGGAGCATGAACTTCTAAGAAATAAATTACATCTCTCCTTTAAGATGAAATGGAAACTTGAGAATGACTCTCATGTATTTTTATGCATATTTTCTGTATTCCCATGGTCTTAACACTTGCAATTTTTTCTTCTTTCTTTTCCTATGACAACAGTGATCCATAGAGCAACACTGAAGATCTTTTCATGTAATGGATATGAGAACACACTTGGATTCTCTTGCTACAATAATCTGAAAAGATGAGTTCCTCCTGCCTATGTTAATGAGGTCAGATCTTTTCAATTTCTTGAACTATTATTTTAATCTCATAAATTACCCTTGTTGGGCTTGGTCAGCAGAGTTACTGGGTAAGCAATTTTAAGACTCTGTACGTCAGGAGGAAAAATAAATGCTTACAATTTTTTTTCATATTTCAGATGTATTCAGTTCTATCTCTGGAGAGACTATGCACTATATATATTCTGAAGAATATAAACTAGCCATAGGTGAATGAAGTCCAAATACTATTGGTAGGTAATAATAATACTATTAATAATAATAATAACAAGAATAATAATGAAAACAACAATAGTTAATCCTTTTACTCCCACCTATAACAACAAATCAACATACCCTTTACCTGTAAAAACCCAAACAACTGCTCCTACCTGAATATACTAAAAGAATTACAGACCAGAATAAAAAATACTTTGTGGTATTTCGAGTGTCAATTTCTTAATATTATGCCAAATAACAGGAAATAGCTTAATACTAATTTGAAAAGACAGTAAAAATGAACCTTATAAGACTTTTATTCTAAGTCTGATTCACAGTCCTGAAAACAGTTATGATGACCTACTTTCAGAAAAACTTATGGCATAGATTTAGCTATAAAATGTGAATTAAGAAAATCACTGAAATACAATTACGCTTTACAAAACACTTGAAAATGTTTCAGTTATTGACAGCCATTTCTTCACTGACTTCAGTATGAGCACACAGTTTATAAAAGCCTAGTTGCTATAAATATGATCACAACTTTCTATAGAAAAGTATTATCTCATGATATCTGTATGTTTTTCAAGCCTGATATGTAAGAAGATTCTTAGCTGACTAATTGAATAATATAATTTCTTAAGAAATTAACTAAGAACCCTTTATACTTCTGTCATGGTTTAAACCCAGTTAGCCATAAATCACGCAGTCTCTCTCTCTCTCTCTCACACACACACACACCCCTTGCTCCCAGAGGGATGAGGAGGAGAGTCAGAAGAATGTAACTCCCATGGGTTGACATAAGAACAGTTTAGTAACTAAGGTATAACACAAACCACTACTGCCACCACCAATAATAATAATGATAAAGGAAATAACAAGGGAGTACAACACCTCAGCACCCGCCAACCAATAACTTGCCCCACCCAACCCGACTGAGCACAGACTGAAACCTCATCCAACCCCGCCATCCACTAGCTCTTCTGGGTAACTCTCAGTTACATGCCATGCTATGGAATACCTCCTTGATCAGTTTGGGTCAAGTATCCTGTCCCTGCTTCCTCCTGGCTTCCCCTCCTCCCTGGCAGAGCATGAGGCTCACAAAGTCCTTGCTCAGACTAAACATTGGAGCAGTAACTAAAAACATTGGTGCTATCAGCCCTGTTCCCAGGCTGAAAGTCAAAACCACAGCACTGTACCAGCTACTAAAAAGGAGAAAAAAATGACTGCTACTGCTGAACCCAGCACAATTTCAACCAGTTTCTCCATGGTGCCACTTGAGTATCCTCTGCCTCTCAGCTCCAGAACACTGTGCTTACAGGTTGTCTACAGCACATTAGTGTTTTGATCCCAGACCTCGTATCACTGCTTGTAAGAATACATGATTTTTTTCTGCAGGCACTTACCATCTGAAAACAGGAACACAATGGGATAAACCAGGAAAATATATACATTCATTAACTATATTAATTGCAGGTTTTAAACCTGTAGCATTCATGTATAACACTGTTGTTCAATATTTTCTTTAAGATGTGCTGATGGGTAGAATCATAGTATGCTTTGGGTTGAAAGGGACCTTAAGGATCATCCAGTTCCAACCTCCCTGCCACAGGCAGAGACACCTTCCACCAGACCAGCTTGCTCAAACCCCTGTAGAACCTGGCCTTGAGTGGTTCCAGGGATGGGGCATCCACAGTTTCTCTGAGCAACATGTTCCAGTGTCTGACTGCGTTCATATTGAAAGATGCTTAAAACATGCAAGACCCTTCGTGATATGACCTCAACCTCATGCACCCAGCAGGTCATGGTCTTGTGTCACTGGAGACATAGAACCATACACATATAGTATGATCAGTGTGTTCACATGACCCAAGTATTTAAATGATGTGCATGCCTGTCCTGTTAGGTGAAGCCACGTGTGGCCACCAGACAAGGCCTCTGAGGAGCACTGTCAAATAGGACAGCAGGAGCTCGTGTGCGGTAGCATCTTTACAAAACAACCCATATCCAACCAATATACAAGAGGCCTTTCCAGAAAGCAGCAGGAGGTTCGCTGTCTGCTCTTGTTGGGATCAGGCACAGGCCAGAGCAGGCATAGATCTCTCCCAGGGAGCAGCCAAGGGAGACGGGCTGCCAGACAGAGCTGTGTGGGCACTCCTTGTTCCTGATGCTCCTCTATCAGCACTGAAATATAGTTTGTTATTCAAGAGCTTTACAGAACAACCCATTCAAAGTCAATAGGTCAAGAGATCTTGAGTACTTTTGAAAGAATTACATTTCATATATCTCCCTGACTTGACTCAATTGTTGGGCAACTGCTTGGATATAACAGAGAGAAAACCTTCATATCAAAAGTCCCAAATAACTAAGACAGCGTGGTATTTAAATCAAATCTAGGCAAACCACACAACGTGGATTCTCACTAGTGCTAAGACATACTTGAACAACATAAAAAGAGTTGGCATCCTTGATTTAATGTCTCATACAGTAAGAGAAACAAGATTAGATCAAAACTAGTACTGTAGCGTATTAGACTCAATACTCAAATACATCAAACATGTTACATACCTACATACTATCACATGAGTAAAATTTAAATTTAGATTTCTAGGTGAGTTAATCAGCTTTTTCTTTTTTTTATTGCCCAACCAGACACTTCCCAGATCTGCATAAACATGAGTAATCTTTTGCTTTGCATTAGTTTGAACTCAGGGAAAATAGAAATGTGTATGAAACTGCCATTTCCATAACTCACAAGTGAGCTGGTAAAACATGAGAATGCTGCAAGACTTGCCTGCTGATGGAGTCTGCATGATATTCAGAGCTTTTACTATATATGTTCTTTTCCCTCTTCTTCATTCACTCCTGTCTCGTACTGCATTCAGTAAGACACACTCAAGACCCCTCCTCTCTTTCTGTACTCCTCCCTCTGTGCTCTTACCCCTCTTGCTTACCCTTTCTTTCCCCTCTTACAAAGTTTACCACAATTTCTGACATTGAAAATAATAGTTTTGCTCAATTTCCTTGTAGATTAAAACTCTCGTCACTTTGGTTTCACAATATGAACTGCAAGCTTTCCAGAGAACCAAAAAATCTCTTATTAGTGTTTGAATGCTGGTTAGCACAATGGAGACCTTCAGATGGGGTCATACACAGCTGAACACCGTAAACTTATGTTGAACCCTATGACAACATTACAACAGTTTTGCTTAAATACTGAACATACAGTATATCTTGTGTATGTACCTTAAAATATAAAGCATAACTACGTAAATTGCTTTAACACTTTATCTATAGATATGTCATTAAAACACAAGTTATGTTTTTCTATGTAAAATACACTTGCCCTATACAGCTTTCTCAATTGACAATGAGAGCTTTTCAGAGTGCATTATATGGATTTTCCCTGAAATAGGAGGAACAGAAAAAAATCCGTAAGTTAATAAATGCTTTAGGCATCAAAGCAGAAAAACTCCATTTTTCCTAGGTAGAATATTTCAGTATCAAATTTTAATTGAGGTAAACAGAAATGAAGAAAACTTATGGTGAATATGCTTATAAGCTGAAAAAAAATTAATTTTAAAAGAATAAACCATTTGTCCTAAAGCAATAAAATATATCATTTTTTTCAGGAAAATTGTTTAATTTCAAAATAAGATAGTCTGTTCAGATGTGAAAACAAACAAAACTATATTGAAAGACGCAAATACTATTTGTGACAAAAGAAAGGAATTCTGCAACATTTCAGTGACCCTTCAGAAACTTGCAGTAAGGATCCCCCCAAATCAGAAGTTGAGCAGCTCATGTTGGCTCCTGAGAAACAAGGAATTAGTGATTTAAGCAGGTTCCAGCAAGCAGAAAAATGAAAGCCTCAGTCCATCCTGAAAAGGATCTTTGCAAAACAACAACAACAAAAAAAGTTTAGTAACTGTCTAGAGAAAAAAAAAGATGGTTGACCATTTTCTTCATTTGTAGAATGTTGTTGATTAGGCAACTCCATTGGGATATCTAAATAATCAAGCCACAATAAATACACATAATGTACATTTAAATGACAATTTGAGAGGGGAAAAAAATCCAGTTCCTACCAGTTTGGCTGAGTTGTGACGTGCTACGGCTTTTCCGTGAGAGACCCACGATGGCGACCATCTTTGCACCGATGCTGGAACGTCTCTTTTTGCCACCACCGCCAACAGTGCCCACTGCAGTATCTGACTGGCTGCCATCATTCTTCTCCAGTGTGTACATATCCCCGCCGATGCTGGTGCTCTTGGTCATGTTCTTTCCTGAGACGCCCATCTGTCTGCTTTGCATTTTGGATGTAAAGACACTGTCAGCCAGTAGATGGATAAACAGTGCAGACAAAGAAGAATAAAAAGGGGAAGACAGAAAAGGACAGGTTTCAGATGGAAGGTTTTGGGAGACTGGAGGGTAAAAGCAGCTAATTCACACAGGTAGGGTTTGTTTTTTGGGAAGCAAAAAGGAGAAACTTTAACTCTGTGTTCCTGTTTGGTCTTCTGTAAAATACTTGACTCATCAAAATTTTTTTTTAAATAACAAGCTCTTACTGGTTGTTTAAAACACATTACAATCAAAAGCATATCAAAGAAGTAAGACATCCATATATCATATGTATATTCTTTGCTTAGGAAATTTAAGTTCTGCAGTCAGTGCTCTGCCCCTCTTCTCACATACATACAATAATTTATATTCCTCTATATAGCAGCTTAGCTTTGGTACTAAACATAGGACAAGGGGTAATGGGTTAAAACTTAAACAGGGGAGGTTTAGATTGGATATTAAGAGGAAGTTCTTTACTGTAAGGGTGGTGAGGCACTGGAATGGGTTGCCCAAGAAAGCTGTGAATGCTCCATCCTTGGTGGTGATCAAGGCCAGGTTGCACAGAGCCTTGAGTGACGTGGTTTCATGGGAGATGTCTCTGTCCATGACAGGGGGCTTGGAACTAGATGATCTTAAGGTCCTTTCCAATGCTAACTATTCTATGATTCTATGATTCTATTATCCAGACATTTCAATGATGTTTTCAGTAATCTGGTTTAGCTCAGTCATCCTACAGTAATGAACAGCCATATGTTCTTTGTTCCCTTGCTTCAGCAACAAATACCTGTATTTTATAGGTATTTAGCTGCTATGTAACACAGACAGATAAACATTATTGATAAAGTGTAATTTAATTTTAATATACATTTTGTATGCATTTATAGACTGTTTCTACATGCTATATATGGCTGCATCTAAATGATCTGCCACAGCATTTTGCAGCACACCAGGTCCAGGCTAAAGATCCTTTCTTCCACACAGAAATGACAATCTACAATGAGGACAGCAGTGTCTATACACATTTTGCCCTGACATGTAACTGGCAGGAGTCTGTACAAACATCCAGACCTGGAAACTCTGGAGCACATGTAGGCCTGAGAATACATAGAGAATATTTCTATTTCAGTGAAATTCTTGCAGAGAACTTAGATCTTTTTTATTTTGTTTAGTACAGTGCACTTCACTAAAAAGTCCCATGAGATACAGTTTCAGACAATCCACACAACACTGGAATGTTTCTGGAAAACAGGGGAAATTATTTTGTGCTAAATCACCAGTATGTAAAGGTTAACAATTTTTAGTCAACTTTTATTTTTTTAAACAGATTTTAAAAACTTGCAAAGGCTATTCCTGGAGCTCTAGTGTAAATTTTAGTGGGTATAGCCATATCCCTTTCCCCTTACCTACAGTGGCCTGGATCTATTTCAAAAAAAGAAGGCTTTATTGCTTCTTCATGAAGTTTTTACAAAAACTTATCTATGGAATTAATGCAGTGTCGTCAAAAGCAGAGGGATAACTGAATCTCTTCTCACTGATTCAAGAGGATCTGGGATGAGGCATCAGATTTCCAACAACAGTGCAGCTATTTAAGGTATCAGAAGTACCCGTAAAGTGCTCTGCTCTTAGTTGACAGCTGCCTGTACATGAAGGCACAAAATGTTTGGATCTAAGCCACCACCCAGAGGAAAACGTAAGAGCTAGTTTATAGAAAAAAAAAAAAAAAATCAAGACAAAAAAATATTGAGTGTCCTTCTCAAGGAAGTTATAAATATGAAGGAAAACGAGAGCTTGGATCAACAGATGGAGAGGCACAAAATGAGACTGAGAAAGAACCATACTTGCCTTGCCTGGACAAACAATACCAAAAGACTGGAACACAGAGGTAACTTGAAAGCTTTTTTCTTGTTCCTTTATAAATCTCTTTAGTGTTATATGTTAGTGCATACTAACTCATGTTGGTACATCTATTAGTAAGGAAGGAGTGGGATAGGATGTGGGTAAAGAGGAAGGCAGGAAGACAAAAAATGAGGATCTGTATTTTGGTGTCTTTTTAGCACTCTGGTAACTTACCATGATAACATCACCTGCTGTATTTTCTTTCAAACTATCACTGTTAGGGATTGCTTCCCAGAAACAAGATGCCACAGAAGCTAGTTCTCAGTAACAGCACTGCCTTGCGTATAAGAAACACTAGAGATCTAGTAGGAACAGTGGTAGGAAAAGCTAGTATCATCAACCTGATCCTATGCAAAATCAGGAAATTAGAGGCCCTTAACCAGTTGTACTATTTTGAACCCAAATTCCCTAAGGAAATACGATTAACGTGACTGTTTTCTGTCAGGTCTCTTTTGACTATTCAATAAATTAGTTCAAATTTGACACAGGAACAGAGAACTAGAGCTATTTACTTCCTAAAACTGTTTTGAAAACAGATTTCTGGAGAGAGATCTTGTGAATGCCCCTTTGAGAAAGCCTGTAGTGTAAGTCATTACAGAATCTCTGCTATTTCATGTAGGAACACATTTGCACACATGGACTGATAAGTAACAGTTTTACTGCTTGCAGAACAACCTATTCCAATGATCTATTTTTCAAGAATTATTCCAGGAAATCAGTGGGTTCCTGTCATATAGAAAATATTAATTATGGCATTGCTTTATAAACAATATTAACATTTAAGAAAGGTCTTATATCATAGTGGTGAAACAGAAATATTCTGTTTTCTTATAAAAAAAAAAAGGAAAAAGTGCCCATTTCCTGAGTCTAATGTGCCTTTGAGCTGCTTCGTGTGTCATTTTCCAAGAAATATAATTCTATTTAAAAGCAATGGATTACAACAATTACCCTTATTAAAGAATTAAATGTGCTTAAAAAGGTTGGCATTCAAACAAAGTTGCTATAATTTCACAATGAAAGTACTATGAAAGTACTATGCATTACAAAAATTTGCTCCTTGGCTGCTGCCTAAAGGCTCTGTATAACAAAATGAAGTTTTGCTGTGTATGCCTGCCAACAGTGAGGTAGATTTCATTCTGCCACATTCTTTTGACCAACTTTCCAAGTAGGAAAGTGAATTCAAATAAGGAACAGGGGATTTACATTCAGATTTGTATGCATATACCAAATACAATACAAATGGCTAATGAAAGTTCATTCACAAAACTGGTTTTGTTTTTGTTTTGTTTGTTGTTTTTTTTTTCCCTGTAGATTTCTAAAAATATTTGCTTTAATTAAAGGTTTTGGGTTTTTACTCTCTCTCTTTAAAAGCAGCATAAAAGATACCTTTGTTATACTCCCAACTAGCAACCAGCTCCTGGAGTAAACCATCCCATAGCAGTGGCTTTATTTTTCTCAATTCCCCTCTCAAAAAAAAACCAAAACCAAAATCCAACCTTTTGAGGAATAAGTACTATTAATTAGTATCATAAGAGTATAAAAAGTGTAATAAAAGCATAAGAGAGTTCTGAGTGGCTTATAGTGCCTCATAGTAAATCTGCAGTGGTCATGCGCCTCCTTCATCAGCACTGAACATTTTCTGGCCAAACCCTCACTCACTAATTATTCTTGGTATATGCTTGGTATCATCACCAGTGATGCTACCCTTATACCCAATCTGATTTTTGAGAGTGTGAAAAATTAATTATTCTCAACATAACTGGATGTTGTATGTCAGGTTTACTTCTTTTCTGAGATAACAGAAAGATGGACTTCAGAGTAAAACAGTAAATCCTATAACCTTTTCTCTTAACAGGAATCAGATATTACTGAAAGTTTCCTTTACATGTATATAAACGTAACCACACACATCCAGTTAAGTATGTGCAACAATATTTTAAAAGTGACATTAAATAAAAGTAGTTTATTAGATGATATGAGTCAATGACTAAATATACACTAAAAACAGCGTTCTCAAGGTGCCTTATGAGATATTAAATTGAAAAATATCCTCTGCAAAGACAATATGTAACCAGATGGGGGAAATATAAATAAAACTATCAGCTATGCTTGTCCCAATGACATGTACATAATGTCATAATAACCACTCTTTCCTAGAATCAAGAAAAGAACAAATAATCACAGAACCCCAACCATGTGGCTGCCCACAGAGTACAGCAATATCAGATGGAAGGTGGCAGCCAGGCTACCGACTTTTGCCTAAGGGGCAAAGCCAGGCTGATGGGCAAAGATTACATGGGAGTGAAACTTCCTGCATTACTCATGAATCCAGGAAACCACCTGAGGACACCAAGAACTGCAGACAGATCTCTGTGTAAGTATCTAGTCAGATATTTCGATTTTCCAGTGAACAGAGGAAAAGGATAATTCTCTACTGAGTCCTCCACTTCGATCACTTGCTGTTCTAGTTTTTCTCAGTTGTGAGAAGTAACTTTGCACACCATTCCTAAAATACAACATTTCTCTATAATCACTTCCCAAACAAGCAGAGGGGTACTCAAATGCAAGTTAAATGACTAGCAACAGCTTAACAGTTAAGTGTAAAATACACCCTGAACTCTGATCATCAATGAAAACAGTACACTTAAAGCAAACTCAAGAGAGATGTTAAGTATTTTTGTACTTTACCAAGTGATAACTATTCCAGACAGTCAGGGTCAAGTTGGGCATCTCAGCTTCCTATGTATTTTACAAAGCATTTTCTTAACTTTAACTGTGGCCACCCACACTATGGATAAATTTGAGAGGAATAGGTTCTTCAAAACAAACATGACACAACAAACAAGATTTGTTCTTCAAAACAAATAAGACATTAGAAATGAAATCATAAGTATTTGTAATTTAAAGCCAATGATAGTATTTAACAACCCTAAGGAACATATATTTTTCTTAAAATTATACCATGGTAGCCAACTGAAGGCTGTCAGACTGACAGACATCTATGGCAGGAAATTTGATATGGTCCTTATTATCATTGAAGACCCCTGTTCCATACCTATAGTAGTTAATAAAATGGCTTAAGTCTGTCCTCTGACCATGACAGCCTGCACACACACAGCTAGCTTACATCTTTCCCGAAACAGGGTTTTCTCAGGCATGTTGCCCAGAGAAAAAAGAGCCTGACCCATCCTACCTCCTGAATAGTATCTGGGCTGAATCAGGGGCACCTTATTTGTGTGTCCAGCATAAAGCTATGCCAAGGATACAAATTTTTTAAACAATACGGATGATCAAGATTATGTCTTGTCCCTTTCTAACTTACTGGTATAGACATAGCCTTAGATTCATTGATAATACTACAAATCTCAGTTGTTTTCGAATTCTGATCTCTAATAGGCCAATTCTAGCTCATAAGCTTTTTTGAATACTTTCAGAGAAAAACAGCAAGCAAGTACAAATCTGCTATTCATACATAGCTTTCTAGAAAATGCAGTTTTATATTTTTGGATTTTTTGAAGGCATTAATCTTCAAGATCTTTTTGCAGAGATCCAGTTCAAAACAGGGAGTGCGATTATTCTTCGGGATCAGTCATGCTCTCAAGGTATCCCAGACTCCTGTTATAGCAGATAATCCGTAACTATCTTGTTTTTGACAATATCTGTGCTGAATTACAGAAAGATTAGAAAACATTTTCAGGGAACTCTTACAGAATATAATTCCTAGGACTGGATACTTGGAAAATGATCCTTTCTGAAGCTGATACATAGACAGAGGAGAATGCCATAAAGTACCTGTCACTACAGTCCCTAATGAAGAGTCCCTCCCCAGCATCCCTATAGGACCAGCCCTCTTCAGATACTGGAAGGCTGCTACGAGGTCTCCACACAGCTTTCTCTTCCCCAGGCTGAACAGACCCAACTTTCTCAGCCTGTCTTTGTATGGGAGATGCTCCAGTCCCCTGATCATCCTCGTGGCCCTCCTCTGGACTTGGTTCAACAGCTCCATGTCCTTTTTATGTTGAGGACACCAGAACTGCACACAATACTCCAGGGGAGATCTCATGAGAGCAGAGTAGAGGGGCAGGATCACCTCCCTTGATCTGCTGGTCACGCTTCTGCTGATGTAGCCCAGGATACGGTTGGCTTACTGGGCTGCAAGCACACACTGTTGACTCATGTTCATGTTCTCATCGACCACCACCCCCAAGTCCTTCTCTGAAGGGCTGCTCTGAATCTCCTCTTTGCCCAACCTGTAGCTGTGCCTGAGATTGCTCCAAATTCATATGTAAATACAAGCAGTAAATATGAGCTCTGAAGTCTTGGCAATAAATTAAGTACATTCCAGACAAAGGCAGAGGTTGTTTTGAACAACATCCAAAGTCTTTGAGATTAGAAAGCATCTTCTTTAACCCAGCCTGGCAAGGAAGCAGTTGCATTTGTATAAATAGGTTAACAACTTGCTTGCCAAATTAAAACCCACCATGAGCAATCAGATTTAACTGCAAGTGTCCATATAGAAATGTACATTGTATGTACTTAACCTGAAAGTTAAATGTTATGTACTTATTCAGACATACTGTTGAATTACAGTCTTCCTACAGAAATGGAAGAGAAGGGTCATTCTGTTTTCTGTATTAACATTGCTAACTCACAAGCTACACTGCAAATTTGCTTAGCTGTGTCCAGATTTGTTCCCTGAAGGGAAGAAAAGAACTCTATGAAATAAAAAGCTATTAGTGATTTGATGAACCAAACTTTAAATCCACTGCATCTCCAAGACCTAAAACCATTAGAGAAATAACGTAAGACCAAGTTGGGAAAGTAAGAAAAATTTCAGACTTGAAGGCAAAATGCTCAAAAATATATAGAGGTAAGAGACATCATCCATTGCCTCAGGGTAAGAGGAACCATGATTTAACTTTACTTGAAAAACTGCAATTAGTTTTATGGAAGACTTAGAGAACACACTGACAGAAAATGCTGGAAGATAGACATGCAGGAGCGGGATGTACTACTGAGACATTACATTAAAGGGAAAATCAAATAATACAGAGGGAATAGCCAGATGTCCTGAAAGGACTTTATTTTAAAAAAAATACCTGTAGTCAAAATGGATTTCACTATAGCTTTGTCTACACTTCACTCACGAAAGACTGGATTGCTTTGATTAGTACTGTATGTGTATGCTCATGCTTGTTGTACTGCTTATGTGTATGTATGTCAGCAAGCAGCTAAGGAACAAAGCAACTCTGACATTTCCTTCATTCCTTGTAAATTCAGGTTGCTTGAGGACTCCAAAAAATTAGGGTCAGAATAGGCACTGCTAACATCTCACAAATGTATAGCATCTCTCGGAATTGATCTTCTGGGACTGAGAGATAAATGGACACGAGCAAGAGATCTGAAGCCATAATTACCTCAACCAAAGAAACATTATCTAGGACATCATGATCTTGCCTGTCTGACTTCTGTCACTTTGACAAAATGACTTTGAGTCACTTTGGGCCTCTGGGGGAAATTAGACAAGCATGCAGAAAATTTAAAACCATCATAAAAAGAATATGTGAGGAAACATGGCTTACACCTTTTTGAACATAAATCTGTGAACTTTGTTTTTCTGACCTGGAGAGGACTGGTCTGTGATCAGAACGCCCTAATGAGGCAAGGTGCACCTTGCACATCATGCTTGTTGAAGCAAAAGCTCCTTTTGTTTACCATAGGCTTCCATAGTAATCGTGCTCATGTTATGGCTGTGATCTGGGAAGTGCTGGGATCACAGAGGTATTTGTAGGGAAATATATTGGCTATTTCCTACTAGGGGCCACCTCATGACACAGTTTCCAGCTTGTTTAGGTAGCACATTATTGACTTCTTAGAGCACCATGCAGGTACAGTGACAGTACTAAAATGAACTGTTCAGATGCTTGGTCAAATAACATTAAAATCACCTAGATGGGCAATGCAAACCACTGGGGCATCATTTTAGCATAGGTATTAAGTACACAATAGTCAGAACAGCACTGAGTCCCTGATCCCTGGTTAAAATAAAATACTTGTGCGATAAGTCTGCAATGTGTTTCAAATGCACTGGCACAAACCCAATAACTATGTTTTAGAAATACTTTTATGAAGTAACAGGAAGGAGCTTATGTTTGGTTTTAGAAGGGTAAGTGATAAGCTTATTAATTATTTTTAATGAAGTACATTTAGAGAACATGAACTATATTAGTTTTACAAAATCTTAATTTTTCTATTAAAATAATGCTTAGGTAAAAATAATGAAAACATATAGCACTAAGACTGAACCACAAAATCATAATATCAAAAAAAAAAAAGCCTGCTGAGCTTCAATATTCAGTTCCTTGGGTTTTGATCAGTTTCTACCCCACCCTTAGCTGCTGCTATTGTAGCCCTGTTGTGCTCAATCATATGCAAATAATGATAAAAAGGACTGCCTGTTGAAGAATTTATGATTCCATCTGGTTTTAAATACCTTCAGAAAACAAGGCTTTTTTTAACACTTTTTTAATTTAGAAGTGAAAAATCAAATTTCAAAATTTGTATTTGCTTCAAATCCTCATTTTGATTTTTCTCTCCATTCCTAGTTTCCTGCGTGCCTACAGGGTTTTCCATCTGCACCTCTTGTATTTTTTTTTTTTTAAACTACTGATGCATTGTTTTTAAATAACCTTCAGTAACAATAGTATATCAGTGCTTTCTGCATCACAGGTCAGATCTGACTCAACAGAGCTTAAATTCAGGCTGCATTTTGTGGAAAGGGATCAGTCTCAATGATACCGTGTTGTTGTCAAAGAAAAAAATATCCAAGTTTCCTGTTGGGCACCATACATCAAAGCTGCAGGCTGTTTCAATGACGTATTTTCACTGTTCACCTGTTAATAATGTGCACTTCCAAATTCATTACTTTGTTATTTCCCAGTGAATCAAAATAAGTTTACTAGTTGTAAAGGAGTCTATGCATCTTTTGCATTTACTCCAAAAGCACAGGAAAAAATGAGTCTCTAAGATTTATAGACAGTGACAAATAACTTAGAAACAGATGAATTTGCTAGATTTATTAAATGATTTGTATTCTACACTCAGTATAGATTTCAGAACAAGTATATGAATTCATATAATTCTTTTCTGAACCACAGATATTTTGGACCCTTTTTAGTAATGTATTTCCAGAAGTGACAGGTAATTTTGTTCTGTATGTCATCTACAAAAGTGTAGAAATCTAAATGGTCAACTTATTGATGGTGTGTGTTGCTACAGACTCAGCAGCTATACGAAATTACAACTTTTGAAGGCTTGCCTCACTCTGGAAAGCTAAAGTTGAAAAATTTACATCCGAAAGGGGTGGTTTTGAATCTGGGCTTCAAATGAGGCAAGAATTTGCTAACAGACTCTACTCAGTCCAATAATACTAATGCAATTGTACTGAAAAATAAGGTTTATTTTAGGTCCCTTTATTTCAGAGATTTGAAACAGGAAAGCAGTTCTCTGCTTATTTAGTCAGAAGGTTGTTAGAGGAAGAGAAAATAAAATTGCAGCTTTTTGTACAAGGACTCTATCTATTATATATTATATATATTGTATATATATTCAGGGATTGGTGTCGAGACCAGTCTTGTTCAACATCTTTGTTGCTGACATGGACAGTGGGATTGAGTGCACCCTCAGCAAATTTGCTGATGTCATCAAGCTGCATGATTCAGTTGATAAGCTGGAGGGAAGGAATGCCATCCAGAGGGACCTTGACATGCTTGTGAGGTAGGCTGATTCCAACTTTATGGAGTTTAACCATGTGCCCTGGGTTCAGCAGTAGCAGTCATCTTTCTTCTTCTTAGTAGCTGGTGTGGTCTTGTGGTTTTGACTTTCAGCCTGAGAACAGTGCTGATAACACCAATGTTTTTAGTTGCTAATCAGTAATATTTACTCTGACCAAGGTCTTTTGTGAGTCTGATGCTCTGCCAGGGAGACGGGGAAGCAGAGACAGGACACCTGACCCAAACTGACCAAAGAGGTATTCCATACCACAGCACATCATGCTCACTATATAAACTGGGGGCAGTTACTTAGAAGGGCAAGATCACTGCTCAGGTCTTGCTGGGTATCGGTTGGTGGGTGGTGAGCAGTTGTATTCTCTTCCCTTGTTATTTCCCTTATCATGATTATTATTGGTGGCAGCAGCAGTGGTTTGTGTTATACCTTAGTTACTGGACTGCTCTTATCTCAACCCATGGGGGTTACATTCTTTTGATTCTCCTCCCCTTCCCTCTGGGAGCAGGGGGAGGAGGGGGTGGAGTGAACAAGCAGCTGCGTGGTTCTTGGTTGCTGGCTTGACTTAAACCACGACACCATGCCAAGTGCAAGGTTGTACACCTGGGAAGGAGCAATCTCAGGCACAGCTACAGGCTGAGCAGGGGGGTTGGAACTAGATGATCTTAAGGTCCTTTCCAACGCTAATTATTCTATAATTCTATGATTCTAAATTACAGTGGGCAAAGCTATCTGTGTGTGTGTGTGTCTGCCTGCCTATCTATCTATCTATCTATCTATCTATCTATCATTACTGGGAGCAAAGACTGCTTGTACTGAAGCTGTGCTAAAGGACTAATCAGGCAGTGGGAAAAGTCTCATGCTACAGCTTTCCCTTAAAACCATATGGCCTATTTGGCTAGAAAGGTTAGGCACAATTAACTTCTCTCACCCAGTAGTTCAGTTGGATCAATCATTATAATAATTCTGAAATAGCTTTAAGAAACCAAGCAGTGTATGCACACTGAAAATGGATTCTCAGTCCAAGTCACAGTTTTTGATATTTTTACCAGAATACAAATTTTCAAAACCAGTTATTTGTTTCCACTCCAAGGAGCTTGCACAGACTGCATCAACATGCTTTTTCACCCAGCTTTGCAAAATACTGCATTTAACTGGCAATAGCTGCAATCACAGTGGAAGGCTCATAAAAACTGAAATACTAGATTACAATATAATGAAAAGCTAAGGAAAAAACACTCATCAGGAATCAGTTTTAAAACCTAGAAATTAAATTCTTTAAAGATTTTTTTTTTTACTGAATGACACAAAAAGAACCAAAGTGAATTTGAAATGAATCTTTAAACCCGAGAAGAGAAGAGGCATAGAGAGCAAGAAGAAGCATTAGGAAGATAAAAAGGTTTGTATCTGAAGAAATCCATTACTTAAAACTACATCCTGCACTCTATTTCATGTGTCCTCAAGTGCCTCTGCAAATTTACATCCTAGCTGACTCTTTCTACCACAAGTTCTCTTTCCTCAGTTGTGTCATCTTTCTACTTAACCAGCTGCATTTCTCCAGCTGTCCTTTAGCATTCACTTTTCTTCACATGGGATGTCATTGATTTCTTTCAATACATAGCAAAACACATGACCAGTTCTTCTGTGCTGTCCCTGCATTCTCCTCTTTATACATTTCCTCTTCCCTTGCTCCTGTCATGAATGCAGGAATTTCTCACTGGATCTCTTCCTCAACTATTTGATTTGATGCTATCTTCTGATTTCCTATTATCCCACAGCTCCTTCCTTATTCTTACCTCTAGCCACCTGGTTGTCACTGGCTTTTTCCCCAAATCACAGAAACATGCTTTAGCATATCCCTTTAGAAAATAACGCAGAAATTCATCTTGCTGTCATCACTTCTGCAACTACAGTCACATCTCTGGGTGACCTATGCTAGTGCTCAGTCACCCTCACAGTAAGGAAATTACTAAATTCAGGTGGAACTTCTTGTGTTTTGGTTTATGCCTGTTGTCTCTCACCCTATTGCCTGACACCACTGAAAAGTCTTTAATCCAGTTGTACATAATTCATCTTTATTTTCCAGTATTTTAGCAGTTGTACCCTATCACATTTATCTTCTCACATTCAAGACTGAAAGATCAACTCCTGCTGCTCATCAGATTTGCCCTATCATCCATTTGACATATTCTTAGTAAGCACCTCATATATGCTTGAAAAGTGCTCTCCAGAAACACTCATAAATCTATATTATCTTTTTTCTTTAAATCAACCCTGATGTCAAGCTGTCCCCAGACAAGTATGGTAACCAGCTCCTGTCATGTGGAACAGTTGTTAATTCTCCTGTTTTTCCATCTCTGGACTCCTACGTCATTTCATGACAGACTCTATGTGCTTGGTACTGATGCTGGATTTTTCTTCTGTATTTCAACAGTGTGTGTCGAACAGTGAAATCCTGCTCTGTCATTACAGTTGCTGTGTACTCATACGATAAAACAAAATTGTCATGACAATCAGGATACCTTAGGATTGATATTTAAAAAAATGCTAAGGAAAGTTAAGATTTAGAGCAGTCTTAAACAGATTTCCTGCAATAAAAGTGATGAATTTCTTCACATGAGCTTTAAGAGGGATTTTTTTTTTTGTCCCTGACGTCATCAGGGAGCTGGAACATGAAATAACATCAGGGAACTGTACATAAGGAATCCTTAAAAATCACAACAGGGAAGCTTGATCCATTCTTTCTGTTTACTAACATGTACTGCCAAGAAAGAGCATAATTATATTTTCCCTATAGGTCAACCATATGCCAAGGTTTAGTTTTACAAGGTCTAATTAAGGCAAAATCTGATGCTGCAGTTATTTCTGCCAAAAAAGATTCATTGATTTATTGTGCTCCAGTGCTCCAAAAGCTAATGCAGTTTATTGCTCTGAAGGACTCTTTAAAACAGGCATCGGATGAATCCATGATGGATATCTGTCTTCAAAACCATTTAAGTTACACTGAATCCACCTATGATCTAAGCAAAGTCCTTACTGTGACTATTACCATAAGTCATAAAGTATATAAGCAGTGACATCAAGAGGTAGGATGTATCTTTAACGAGCTAATTTTTGATGGTGAGTTGATTGAGAGCAGCGCCTGTGTTCCAGGTTGCCCAGAGGAAAGGTGACTGCTGTTCAACTGAAGACATACCTCTAAAGTAAAAATATATATTGACAATTTCCATCTGTAATGCAGACATTTCTGATGCCCAAGATCTCAAAAGAACAGATGACAATTAACTACTATTCTATAATGCATGAACTGTTCACTTTGGTTCTGTTAGGTCTCTCAAATACTGCAATGTTTAATTATTAAGTGATGCTTTGGTGGTTGTGTCTGAAAACATTTTTTAGAAAGCTGAAGTCCTTAACTCTAAGTATCTCATAAATTGCCAAACAAGTAAGCAGAAGGCATCAAATTTACAACACCACTTAGGATTGATTCTGCTGCGAGGTTAGTCAACTGAATACACAACTGACAATGTTTCAATATGTTAATGATACATAACTATGTGTGTGTATATATCTGTGTATATATCTATGTATATATACACCTGTACCTGCACCTATACAGGACTAAATCTGTGCTGTTAGAAGAATGTTCAGAAAATACTAAAAAGGTGAGCACTTCTTGTACCATAGGAAAGGAAGGTAGATAAAGAGAAACTTAACTTTTTGTTCATAACTTACAGACTAAAAGCGGGCAAAATTGGCATAGTGTGAAACAAAACTAGAGGCTGATTTGTTTGGAGGCAAAATCTTACACAAACAAAAGTCACAGCACAGCAGTCATTTTATAATATCTTGTTCTATCAAGCAGGGACTCCTGAACTTGTGTTGCTTCTTCCTGAAGGCAGAGAGCAGCTAACAAGCAGAGGAGCAAGCTGGCACAGGGAACAAGAAGTTGTTACTAAAAGAGAACTTTACTCTCTGTGAGGGACAGAATTTTTGCTGAAGAATGACCTGAGTGATAGCTGGAAACCAGAAATAAGGTTATGCTTTTTGAGAAGCAGGACTTCCAGATCCATTAAACTTGTCATTCTTAATGAATGACTAGTAGGAGTCAGGAAAGAAAAAGGTCTTTAAAACATCCTTTCCCAGACTTCCATTCAGTAGCTCCTGGAAGATATATGCCAAGGCAGTGTTAAAGGCAGCTGCTGCTAAACAACTGACTTTGCTGAACTCTAAAATGCACTCACAAGTGAAGGAATGCGGACACTCAATGTATAAAAGCAGGAGTATGGCTATATTGGCCCATACCAGCCCAGAATGGACACTATGCATCTTGATTCTCTTTTGGTATCACCTCTGCTTTGTGCATGTTCATGTGTGTGTGAATTTGCAAGCACGTAAGCTGTAGCAAAGGAAGGAAGTGGATTGGCATAGAGTGCTCTGTTTACCCTAATATGCATGAGCATAGTTTTACAAGCATGTTTTTTATCGGTAGTGCAGAACTAGCAGGTTTAAAGAAAGTATTGCTTTCTGAGATTTTCTGCCATTCATGTGTAGGTGAGAAGGGGTTCAAAAGTGTTCAGCAAACCTGAAGCAAATTTTTTGCTAATGAAGAAGGAAGAAATATTGTCTTTCTCTTAATGCAAATTGCATAGATTTTGCAATATAAAATGTCACTTATTTACATTAAAAGTCAAGGTTCAAAGGAATTGTGGTAAAATGTATAAATCTAGACTATTATCTAATAAAACCAGAAAAAAATCGTGCTGAAATGTTTCTGCACACAATACAGCATCAGTGACCCATAACTCCTCCATAATACATCAACCCATGGCAGTTATTGGAACAACAAACAAAGGGGAGGCTTTGCTTATCCACGTCTGTTGTCAAACAATATGAACATTTATCAGCCTACAGAAAAAAAGATTTTTTTAAAAAAGCCAAATTCTCTTCTTTAGTACTGCCAGAAATGAAAGCAAAGATGGGTTTGATATTGATATGAGCCAATAAAAGGTTTTTCCCTGAAATAGTAAGTCAAGCAGAGAATATAACAAGGAATCTTACAGTTCCTGTTGTTTATTACAGTCAAACCCAAACTGTAGTCTGAACCAATTTAATAAATAGCATGCTGTATTTGCATGCATAATAATGAGTCAAGTTTGTGCACCATTTGGTATGCAGAAAAAGTTCACTGATGTTGAGAGTGAAATTTGCTTAAATATGAAAGTGTCATAATTGAAAACAAACAAAAAAAAAAAGCCACAGACAACATAGACAATAAGCTAAGAAAAGGGGGAAAAAAAACGGGGGGGGGGGAAAA
>NDXB01004647.1:43509-61316 GCA_002631895.1 Agapornis roseicollis
GGGGGGGAAAGACAAGTAGGGTTGTGATACACGAGGAAGAAGAACAGGTCTATAGAAACGGAAGTACATTTTACCTGTCATCCTCCTTCCCTTCCTCAGCTTGGTCTTCTTGAGCTTTTTCATCATGCCCTGATCCTTTGATTTCCTCCTGATCACAGTTCTCTGTCACCTCTTGCCCTTCCCCTTTTTCATTAATTTCTTGCTCCTTTGCTTTTTCCTCCTCCTCTTTTTCTTCCTCCTCAGGAAATACTCCATCTTGTTCATCCCCTTCCAGCCCTCCCTCTTTTTTCCCCTCTATATCCCTTGTGCTTCTGAAGTCAACAAATAATGAAAAAGCATGCAAAAGGAAAAAAAAAAAAAAGAAAATANTTTTCTTCCTCCTCAGGAAATACTCCATCTTGTTCATCCCCTTCCAGCCCTCCCTCTTTTTTCCCCTCTATATCCCTTGTGCTTCTGAAGTCAACAAATAATGAAAAAGCATGAAAAAGGAAAAAAAAAAAAAAGAGATTATGGAGAATAGAGCACACATGAACTCAAAAGAAAAGAAATGCAAAAGAAATCAAATAAAAAATAAAAGATGGAAGCAGTCATAACTTATATAATGCTGTTTAAAATTCCAGCATACACTACAGAACCATGGTATGTTTTCTTAGGACAGTCACTAAGTCCTTCTTCAAATAAAAGTTGCATGGCAATACATAACATTTAGAAATGTCTACAAAACTCTGTGACAGAAACAATGGGGTCCTAACAATGCTCTCATAAGGAGATGTTTAAACAATCTTTTCAAATGCACTATTTCTCTCAAAATGACAATTTTCTGCAAATTAATATAGGCTGACATTGAATTTTGATGAGAGATGCAGGTGAGTCACACTTTCCAAGAAAAATGATCTTTCATTCCTTCTACAGCCAAAGCTCCTCTATGAGTGCACAGGGTTCAAAGGTGACTGCGTTTTGCTCACAGACACACTATGTTCAGCACATTTTGATGAACATATTCAACACATCTTAGTGAAGAGCAGTTCAGTGGTTGTATGTCTACATTTAAGTTGGACTAGTGTTAAGTATTAAACAAGAGTCTATGAAAGTTCAGCAGCTCCAGTTTAAAAGAAATGAAGATGTCTCTGACTTTACCATTGCAATTTTTCAAGTTAAACTGTCTTTTCAGCCATATTAAGTATTTTTAAAAATGTTTTTCAGAAAGTGAAAATCTAAGTGTGTCAAATGCTTTCTGACAGCATATGCTTTTTATTTTAGTGCCTGCTAGTATACCCCAAGATGACAAAACTTGGCTAAAAATAAATACCATGAAGACTTCAAAAACATTATATGAAAAAGACATTTAAGCAGTACTTTGCAAATTCTCTACAAATCTCAACCTAGACAAACAATTAATTTCAAATGCAAATATTGGCAAATATTCAGTTACTTAAATTACACAGCTGTGGCTGGCACAGCAGCTCCTTGTGCTCACCTTATTTTCTTGTTTCCTCTTGGACGCTCTGACTGGACAGACATGTAGCTTGTGCTGCTGAAACGTGACGCACTGCTTGTCCGTGACACAGCAGAGACATCACTGACATCACTGTCCGAAGACTTGTTAGAAACATTGTCTGAACCTCGCTGAGGATCCCGTCCTGACCGATACTGTAAGAGAAAAGGGACACAGATACAGATGTTGTCAGTGATGGATTACCACAAATCAGCTATGGAACTGCTCCCTGATGATATCTAAACAATCTTTGCCACCAGACTGCCTGAATTTTTACAATGACATTTTCTAACTGATATAGAATATAAATTATGTCTTGGTTTCCATTAATTTTACTCTGTTTTGCTATCCTACCCAAATAACTAGCTCCTCAGCTTTGCCCATAGAACGCCTTGCACAAAACTTCCAGCTCTTCCAAAGGTTTCTATGACTTTAGAAAAGTTACCTAAACCATATTAGCATATTCTTACTATGACTGTTTCACCAGTGCATGAAAGGAAAGCAGAGAGACTTAGTGACTTGCCCATGATTATTGAGCTCATGAAAGACTGAATAGGAAACAATGTACTCTGTGTCATCTATAATATGCATCTCTTTCAGGGCCTAGACTATTTACAAGAACTTCTAGTTGACAAATGTTAACTTCTGTTTTTAATTTTTTTCTTTAAGTAAATAGGTGAGATTATCAAACAAAATGACCAAAGAATGTTGTAGCACTGTAGACAAACCCTGCATCTTGCTAAACTGCTGGGCTGGGAAGTCTGAAATGATGAGACAGGGCCAGAGATAATTTGTACTGACAATCCAAAATGCATCACAAACTAAAAAATTACAGTAGTATTTGAGCTTGTTAACAATATAGCCCAAACAGAGAACTTTCAGGTGACTGGTGATCAACAGTAAGCCCGTACAACATAAAGCAGTGATGTGCAGAGGTATTCGAGTTAGATCTGAACAAAATATGTCTGTTTGTTCTTGTTACAAAAGTTAGCTCCAAATTAACATCATTTGTGCCACTCTGCACTGCACTATGTGCAGATATAATAGATATCAGAAAGATATTTTTTCACTTCCTCTTCATATACAGACATTTCTGTGTATACAGAAATCCGACTGGTTACTATTCATAATATATTTCAGAAAAATATTACTGCAAGACAAAATGTCAGTGATCACCAGGTAATTGGCTGACATGGAAAGAAGGTAGGATGGAAAGATGCAAAGAGCAGCACAGACAGGCCTGAAAGAAAACAATGGCAGAAAATAATCTGCATAAAAATCAGTGGCTTGTTGAACTCTTGGGAGAAACAACATTGGACTCAGACACCTAGAGAAAATAATTTATAATGTGAAGTGGCAGAGCTATATAGTTCTGCTGTGGTTTGGCTATCCAAATTTAGAACAGAAGAATTTGCCCCTTCTTTATAGTTTTAGAATAGCTGCTTTTCTGAAGTACACAGATCATTTGCTTCTGTCTCTTGAAAAGAATGTTACACTGGGAAATATCCTGAAAGACTGTGCAATATCTAAATAGCACTTCAAATAGCATTTGAAGTGCCTATTTACCATAAAGGAATTTGGGGACATAACACAGACCATAGTGTCAGATGTAAAACATTGATGGAACTGTTAATCACATTTCAATTAAGGGACAGATAATATTTGTGGTGATTCACAGAAAAGACTTCAACCTGCAGATCCCATACTCAGTTGCCCATTTTTTATGGACTCAAGTCCATAAAATAAGCCCTTCTAAATTAAACACATGCAAGCAGCATCAAGTGGCAAGAAGGATCAGCATTGCACAAAGTTATTCTAAAGAGTCCTTCTGCAGCATATTGAGTTTCAAAAGCCTATGGGGTTTGATTTTCTCTGTTTCATTTCCACACCTGGAGAACATGGGTTCTTACAACACATTTTTCATATCAATATACTTTATACAACATATCAGATATTTTCATAAATAGAAAACCTTACTGCATTTTTTAAAAGTATTCAGTTCTTTGATGTCATATACTCAGACTGTAGAACACATCCATTTTTGTACAATGTTGCACTATTCTTTCTTCAGTTCTTGTGTGGCAAAATTGCCCAAGGCATTCCATCTTCATATAGTTCACACATTTCTCTGTTTTCTTTCTCCAAATTTCACTTTCTTTTTTTCTAAATGTCACCAAAACTATGATAAGATCAACTATCAGACTGAAAAGGTCATTAGTAACCGAGTGCTATCCACCCATCATATCTGAAAGACAGCTACCATTTCCCATCCCTCTCCATTGCTGTGGAGGCTGCACTGTCCGAGTGGACACTGCTGGGGAATTTCAGCCCCCATGACTGGATCCCAGTTGTGGCATGGCCACAGGTTTGGATCATCAGATCCAGCAACTACCCTTTATGCTCTGGTGGGTTCAAACTTAAAACAGGAGATTTAGGTCAGATACAAGGAAGACATTCTGCACTGACAGCTCCCCTGGTTTGGACAATCAGAGGAGCAGGCTGTGAAGTGTACCCACCTACTGTGCAGGTTAAATACTGTTTCTTTTCTATTTTTTTTTTATTTTCTTCTCTTAGTTTCCCTCCCCACTCCCAAATAACAGTAGGAAAATTATCTATTGACTTTCCCCACACTGGAAATATATGTCTCTCTTATAAGAGTAAGGTTAAATTTTCATTTCCAGCCCAATCAAGACTCATAATATAGGCAACATTCTGGACTTTTTTCATTGTTTAAGCCCAGCCAGAACATAGTCCCCCACTACACATTGCACCAGCTACTAAGAAGGAGAAAATGACTGCTACTGCTAAACCCAGCACAATGTTATGACCAACAAAGCAGTAAGAGTACCCAGCCTCTCTGTTTCAACACCAGGAAGTCTGCTACAAGCAGAGGACTTGGTTAAAAGTCACTCTTGTATTTTTAATAGTAAGATGATTTTGTCTATTTTGCAGTGCTGAAGAATGGGGTAGATTTCATTAGTACAGATTCTATCAGACAAGTTTTAAAGTTTCTAAAAGAACTTTCCCTCTGCATTAGTAAAACAATCAGCTGGGGACCCTAGTAAAATGACATGTTTGCACCAATATCTTGTAACTGCAACAGATTACTTACTTGTAGTGATGACTTCAAGATTACAAAAGTTGAAAACAAATACCTGGTCTGCTTCCTAATACAGCAACGTCTGCAAATGATTTGACTTCTTTGTGAACTACCATTATATGACTGACAGGCCACATAGAGCTACAACTGCTCTGATGCTTATTTCTTGAAAGAAATGGATTTGGAATTTCAAAGGGAATTTTAAAGTATTTCATATTTCTCTAATCTATTGTTACCTGTCTTCCATCTTGGACTATATGGTCATGCAGTTGTCCAGGCAAATGAAACTGTCAGTGATTTCCAACTGTCTTCCTATTTTATTATCTTTTTTTCTCTTGTTTACAGTCTATTCATCAGTTTTTATTTGCTAGCATTTACATATGAACATGCAAATCTAGTCAATGCTTTTACGGATCAAAATATTGGGAAGATGCTTCAGACAATTGCCCATTGTACTACTACAAGAAGATTAAAAAACCATTCTGGACTATTTCAATAGTTCTGTGCCTTGCTGAAAAAAGCTCTTGAGCAACCAGAGCACAGCAACTGTATGGATTGTTCTGTAATTTCAACTGCAGCTTTTAGTGCAAGTTCTCAGGCTTTAAAGGCATTGCAAATTTTAGTTACCACACATAATTTGAATGAATGCTATTGGATTGATTCTTTCTAAAATCTTTGTTAATGGCTGCCTAATGAAGCCTGCCATTAAAAACAAAGCCAAATGCTTACTAATATTTACAACAATAAAAAAGGACAAAATTCTAAAAAATATGCCTGAATAGACAAGCTAAGTCAAAACTTGTCTGCTTCACATATGTCGGCTTATGGGGCCATTTTTTAAAGAATCCCCCCCTTGCAAAATATGAAATAAATATAGAAGAGTGCTAGAAAATATTCTGGGACTACATCAAGGAGAAATTACAGGACCTGCAAGCATTTTGTAAAGCAGAAAGCAATAAGGCAGCTTTTAAGAAGCATTTGGGTCTCAGTGAGATTGAGAATTAGCTTGTGAATAAGTTTCTTCCTCCAAAAAGAAAAAAAATTGTTCCTGCAGTCAGTTTCAAAACATGAAGTAGCCTCTTGTTCTGATGTTCTTTTTTACAGGCTATATGACTTTCAAAAGATCAAGACAACCTCTAATTTCAACTGCACTGATATCTGTTCTGAAATCAAGCTGTTACTGATGCAGAATTAATTCACAAAGATAGCTCCATCCAGTCTAGGGAACTAAGTGTTCTTATTGAATCTTACTTTAAGTCAGGATCAAATTTTACATATTTTGATGAGAGAGAGCACTAGAAACTTTCTGCTGGGATATATAAAGTTACCACCTTATTCCAAAGACTCTTTAAAATCTCAGACACTATAAAATCTCATCTCTCCCATGAAAAACACAGTGGGGAGAAAACTGTTGTTAAAGATAGAGTAAAAGACAAGTAAAAAAAGCCAGGAAGAATTCTAAGCATCACCTCAAGAAAATTCTTAAAAAGCAATCCAGGGTGTTTAACACACTGGAGTGAAACTACAAGGTTTATAATGGCCAAGCAGATATCTTATCTTATAAAAAACTACCTTAAAGTCACTACTCATACAGAAAGCTTCTACTCCAAATCATTGAGTCATTGGAACAGGACTCTAGGACATGATATTTCATAATAATAAGAGGCCTGTGTCCTGCAGTAGTATGTTTCATGTACTGTATAACCAGACATCTACTCTAAACCCAAAGATAACTAGTTTTTATTATCTACCAAGGAAAGAAACAGATTTTTAAGAAGAGTTCTCATCACCTGAGTATTAAAGCAAGATGATTTTTTTCCATGGTTCTAGTTAATTCTGAAAGATTTAATAAGGTAGAAGAGAGATGCAGATATGGCATATGGCTAGGGTGAGACAGCTATAACTGACTATATAGATTGACTTTATATAGAAAGTCTCATTTGTCCTATGGATGGACTTCACCTTGTTACAAGGTCTGAAGTTTCCAACATGCCTTAACAAGTTACAGGGGAACTATAGAATGCTCTCATGTAGCCATAATATTCCCAAGAATTTTTGAAAAAAAGTGAAGATCTTGAAGAAATATGAGTCTATATATTATGGTAAATAAATAATAGCTCCAAAGAAGAATCCTTTAGTAAGAATTAAGAGTAGAAAGATGTCCAGTAATCACTGTCCCTTTCATTCAATCATAGAATGGTTTGGGTTGGAAAAGACCTTAAGATCATCTTAGTTCCTTATATCTAACCTGAATTTCCCCTGTTTAAGCCTGAGCCCATTACCCTTCATTCCACAATGAAGAGTCTCTCTCCAGCATCCCTATAGGCCTCATTCAGATACTGGAAGGCTGCTATGAGGTCTCCACACAGCCTTCTCTTCTCCAGGCTGAACAGCCTCAACTTTCTCAGCCTGTCTTCACACATAATTTTGTCTAAAATTTCATTTTCTACTCTCTTGGAATAATACTGGAAGAATAAGTTTGCTGCAATCATTTAACTATTCTACTTTTTGTATTACAAAACAGAAGACTTTTTGTGTACTTCATTAATCTGTTCAGAAGTAAGACTATCTTCACATGGGAGGTGGTCCAGCCCTCGTGGCACTTCGTCATCGTGGCACTCCTTTGGAATTGCTTCAACAGCTCAATTTTCTGACATGAAAGTAATTTAGAAAAGCAAGCAGAACAGAAAATAAAGCAAACATTTTTCTAGGATTTATTTGGAATATTTGCTATTCAAATTCCCTTTCATACTGCTGACCTCCTGATTTTTAACTGTTATTTAAAACATGGAGGAGTCAGTCACCTTAGTCAGTTTCACTTTAGAGAAAGAGGTCCAGTCTAGCTTTGTGATGGCGTTTGATAAGCTCTTGATGTAGATCTTCTTAAACGTTCCAGCATGTTTTTAACTGCTACATATTAAAATTTTAACTGTCTTCTACAGAATGAAGAAAATCTATTTAAAACAGAAATCAGCAATCCTTCAGTATTATAGAACACTGTGCCAAGTCTCCTGAATCATTATAGACACTGCAAAAAATCTGAACTGCTCAAGTCAGGGTGATTAAAACAACACAGGTGTCCAGGGCTTCACAATCTACTGTGCAACAACATTTAATGGGAGCTCCAGTGTTTTATTTCCAGGTGAACTCCAGAATGTTTGTTAGGAGAAACTGGTGAGCCTGACTACAGTTACCTCGCTTGTTCAATGGGTTCAGCTTCAGTGATAACTCTTAATTGTGTTTCTGGTCCTTTTTGGTCTTCTGAATCTAGTGAATCCTACTTATGTTAGATGAACAGAATCAAAGTGTACTTCCTCAAGTGGTTCACATGCTATTTCTGTCACCACTGCACTCAAAATCTCTTACACTTCATACAAGCTAACCATCCAGGCAAAAGCTTATTTTTAAAGAGGATAACAAGACAGGATTTCTGTTGTAAGAAATCCAGTTTAGTCTTTGATTGTTTTGCCTAATTTGGGCTTCTTTGAGATGTTATTTTGCAAACGCAAGCTAGGAAGTCAAACAATATGCATTTTAAAGAGTTCTCATTTAACCTGGATTTTAAACTACATTTCTGTAATTTGCTTTTAGTCCTTCAGTCTCTCTCTCAAGAAAAAAAAAAAAGAAAAACAAATAAAAAAAGATTCTTATCACAGAATTTCTGTTTCATTACACTTTATTTCACCCCAAAAGCCTGCTAAGTATTTCAGCACAGCTGATGGCTTGAGAACAGAGTTATGAACTTTCCCTCAATCCTACTTTTTCTATTAACATTTAAATATGATTTTCACCAAATATGTCCTGGGACACAGCACCTTTTAAAGGAATTCATGCTGAAGAGAACAGCTGGATTGACACACATGCCATCTGGTGAGCACTTATTTCTGTAAACAGAAGTGCCTAAGGACCATAAGTAACACAATTGCTCAATAACAAGATATAAATATATCTTTGCATGATTCCACTTTACAAGTCCTTAAATCCATAGATATCAGAGGGTAACTTTCAAAATCAAGTAGTATTTCAGAGAAGGCCCCTTTATCTTTTCCCTTAATCATTTGTTTTCACTGATTATTAGGACACATCTTAGAAAAGTCCTGTACAGTAAGAAATATATGAGCTCAGCTGTTACTTTGTCTACAATTCTACAGTTTTTGCTGATTCATGTCTAGCTAGAGGTGAAACAGACCTGCAAGACATAGATATCACCACCTCCTTATCCCTTTATAGGCAAGTTAAACTGCTTAGAAAACATCACTTTTCCCTAAAATGTGTTTCCTCAACTAACCTGTGTTATATCACAGCTAGACTTGAAAAAGAATGCAAGGAGATCCTGAGCACACAAAGTGCTCCCAGGGAATAGGAAAACTGAACTCTCAAGGCAAAGGTTTAAGACAAGATGCTCTTTTAGTTAAAAATAAAGGAAGTTTTGACTATGCAGAATTTAACTTCATTTGATCATAGAATCATAGAATAGTTAGGGTTGGAAAGGACCTTAAGATCATCTAGATCCAACCCCCTTGCCATAGGCAGGGACACCTCACACTAAACCATGTCATCCAAGGCTCTGTCCAAACTGGCCTTGGAAACTGCCAAGGGTGGGGCATTCACAACTTCCCTGGGCAACCCATTCCAGTGCCTCGCCACCCTCACAGAAAAGAACTTCTTCCTTATATCCAATCTAAACCTCCCCTATTTAAGTTTTAACACATTACCTCTTGTCCTATCACTACAGTCCCTAATGAAAAGTCCCTTTCCAGCATTCTTATAGGCCCCCTTCAGATACTGGAAGGCTGCTGTGAGGTCTCCACGCAGCCTTCTCGTCTCCAGGCTGAACAGCCCCAGCTTTCTCAGCCTGTCTTCATACATAATTTTGTCTTGGAATACTACTGGAAGAATAAGTTTGCTGCGATCATGTAATTCTACTTTTCATATTACAAAACTGAAGACTTTTTGGGTACTTCATTAGTCTGTTCAGAAGTAAGGGTTAAATTTTCAGAACTGATTTTTTTTTTCCTTGTTCTTTCCTATTATTCATTGATTCCAGACTGTCAGTGAAATCTCTGGTAAAACATTGATTCCTGATATACCACTAAAGAAAATATTATATTGCCTAATGTTAAATAAATATTAATTATTGTAAACAAAGACTTTGCTTTCAACAAACATTCAGAAAAACCATGGGTTAGAAGGGTCATGTAGGTTCATTTTATCTTCTAATAACATGTCAGTAGAAGTGCTGCTGAGAGCATTAAGGCTTTACAGAACAATGACCTCCCTACAGAAACTCCAAGGTCCTTATCCTACTTTGATTAGCTTCATTGTGCAGAACCAGCTTTTACAGAATAACAGTAGTGTCTTCAATATCCAATCAAATCCTTTATATATACTATTTGAAATACAGACCCTTGAAGCCACAGCTATATTCACTAAAATTTACTGAAAGAGACTATGTAGTTAAGATACTTTTAAAAAAATCAAGAAAATTTTCAGAAACCTGATAAGAGATACAGAGCTTTCTTCTTGCATGACAGATGGAAAAAAAAAAACCAAACCTTGAACCCACAAATCTGTTGTTTTCAAAAAGATTAATAAACTAGCAAAATTACCACTGATAACTTTGGGGCTGTTATCAAAGAAAATCAATCCATTTGCTAGAGAGAAGCACTCCCAGAGACTGAACTTAAGGAAATAGCCACACTGCTAAAACCACTTCACAGGCTGTATCATTATAATCAGAATTACAAATGATAACAGCAAACTGTGCAAATCCTCCATCTAAGGTATGCCCAGCTGAACCATCAGGAGCTGTTCTTCAGTGGCCATCCTGGGAGAGCCTTCTCCAGCTGCTGCAGTGCAAGATTGCTGGGCATGGTAGGAGGCGTATGAGCCCAGTCAGCTCTCCTGCCTCCAAGTCCAGTGGGGATCAGTGGCCTCTGAACCACCCCTGCTGAAGCAAAGGTCCTGCTTCTTCATTTTGAATCCTACACAATTAAGCAGACTCCATGAAGCACTGCACTGGGACTTCAGGCTTATCATTTCTACTTGTGTGTCATACATACTTTGATTTTTCACAGTCAACAGCCTAGCAAATTGATCTAGCAAACAGGACCTTTCAGATTTTTACATTTCAGCCATAATCATGATATGTGAATGCAGTCTTTGTGTTAACCACAGCATTACATTTAAAAATAGCCTAAATCTCCAACAGACACTGATACTCAGGATTTAGAAATAAATTATAAAACATCAACCCCAAAATAATTTAAAAGAGAGCTTGAATTAAATGAAAAAGAAAAATGAGACAACAGAAATCCTTTCTGAGAGTTTGCGTATTATTGACTTAAGAAGAAAATAATAGAAATCACACAATTCCAGATCTGCATTCAGAGTTACTAAATTACTTTAACCCATCAGCAGAATAGAGTTGATAAAAACAGAAAGGAGAGATGTTTTCTGCATTACCATGTGTATAGAGCTCGAATATAAAATTCTGAATTTATTTTATCTAGCTACATTTTTAAGTCTTATAATTAAACTTTAAATCCTGTATTTTTAAAAACCAGTACAGTAACATCAGCAATTTGTTCAACAAACCTTTTATATTTGAAGTAAGATAAAATACTTGATTGAAGTATAAACACTACCAGCACTAAGGGCTAGAGAGATTCTCCCTGCTATTGAGTAGAAGAATTCCTTGCATATCACAAATAATTATGGCTGTTAACCATGTAACCAGAGTACTCCCTGGCTGTTGAGAGTGACAAGGCCTGTCAGACCAGAGCAGATGGCTGCTTTAGCTATGTAGTTCATCGTCCAAAAAGGCAACTACTGACTAGTCCGTAGGAAAGCACAAAAGACATGGAACAGGCAATAACTAAATCATTTCCTCAAATGGAAATACTTTGTTAGCTTAATTGCTGTTTGGTTCATTTCCTGAAGCAAGGAGCTGATTGGTGTGGAGGTGGGAAGGGGAAAATGATGGGATCCCATTAAAGTGCGCACAGCAATTTCCATTTATATGCCTGTTGAATTCTACTGGTTTGGCCCTCAGTTTCACAGTATTTAAAAAAATGGATTTCTAATTTCTGCACTGTTTTGAGGGAATATGGCTATCTAACCTAACCTTCACTTTTTATTCAATATTTTGAATATTGTTAATTACATTCTTAACAACAGAAGTTGTAAGAAACAATTCTAGGATCAAAGAGGTATATTCATAATGACTATAAAGAAATTATTACTGGGCATATCATGATCTTTCCAGAACTCCCGAACTCTAAGCTTAAATTCAAAACCAATTGCCAGTTTGAAACCTATATAAACAAACTACAGTTTATATACAGTAAGAATATTAAAGGTCTCGCCATCCTATTAGCATGGATGTTGGTTTAACTGCCCCTCTGCAGGGGTTTCAAGAAGAAAGTTACAAGTGTTTCTGCTAGCAATCTTTGTTGCTCTGTGTAGTGCTCTGTTTTGATTTTTAAGAAATAGACAAGAGCATTCCCAAAACACCGTTAAATCAAGTTTCATTCAGCAACACAGGTCGAAGGTTACCACATGTAGCAGTACCAATGACACTACTTACTGCAGGTTTCAGAGGAAAAAACACAATTCTTGGTCACTTTTGCACATTGTGACAGGACAAGAGTAAAGGATATCTGCTTCTGATGTATTCAAACTCAAACTCTCCTACTTCAAGTATTCCAGACAGCTCTTACTTTTGCACATTCTCTCACACAGCTAACCCATAAGGTGCTACTTGAATCATTCCTGAATCAAAGTGGCTCAGTCTGAAATGCAGCTTTTCAGTGTCTGCATGCTCCAAGAGCATTTCAACTGCATCTATGCTATTCACAGCTTAATTTACCTTGATCTTGCTAACAGACCAGAAGATCACACAACAGTGTGCTAGCATGCCTAATACTATTAGTTTCCTACACCAAACACAGAGAATTACGCGCATATCCAAAACTTGAGTTTTGTTTATGGATTACCAGGAATTGCAGCATTACATACAATTGATGATGTAGAAAGTCTCAGGCTTACCATCATATCAATATGAATCAATAAAAGTGGAGTTGGAAAGTCCTGTTTGGTGTTCTGTATTGCTCTCTATTTGGTGTACTCTTTTCTACATTTGGCTAAATAATCTTGTCACCAGTTCCACAGCATTTTCAGGTTTCCTTTGGTCTTCTACCATTTTTACCCAACTTTGTTCCTTGTTGCTTTAAAATACTGTATTCCTAATTATACATTACTGGCTATTACTAATTGCTATATTATATAACTGTATTTTTCTGCCTTTTTTGTAGGTCATTTTTTTCTCCTAGTAAAACAAATACAATGAGCCTCCTGATACTTTGAGGTTTCAGTGTGTGTCAGCTGGCTACCAGTCTCTGTTTTACCTTTGTTCTTAAAGAAAGCAACTATTTTTCACTCTTACATAAATCCAACCCTCTTTAGTTTGGCACCGAACACTTTTATTTACGAATACCCTTTTATAGTGGCTAATATGGCCTAAGTTGATGGAATTCTCTCTCGATTCTACATTTATTTCACATTGATTGCAAACACTTCTAGACTTCCATGTACAAGAAATATCTTCTCTCATTTCTCTCAGTAGCAATAGAGCTTTTCAAATCTTCCTAGTCAATCCACCGGGTACATTCCAGTCATGGGGACAAGGAGAGAGGAATATCATGATTACTTGCACCCTCTGTACTATATTTAGTACATATGTGCTAGTACTCAATATTCAGAAACAGTTGTTCCAATACGAGAAATACTTTTACCTAATCTTTAATGCCCATCCTGATTTTCCTCTCATGTCTCCTTAGTTGTCAATATATTTGTATGAAAATCAAATATATTGCTTGCTTTCTTCATGTCTGTACTGAAACCATACTTAAGCAACATCAACATTCAAGGAAATAATTCTTTTATGCAATATATTACCTGTCAAACTCATGTATATAAAATATTATGCAGAATACTTAGTTTCAAAAAAGTAATGAGGCATGTATATAAATAATAAAAATACATCCTGCAATTTTATCAATCATGAGGAAAAAAGAAAGAGAAAATCAAATTCATATTTCAGCAGCTTCTAAGAATATATGTCTAGAAGTAAACTTTTCCCACAAGTTTCTTAAAGTATGACTATGCACCAGGAAATGAATGCACCTTCCTCTAAAGCCTCTAGTACTGACTTCCAAAGGTAGAACAAAACTAGAAAGATATAATACAGGATGCCTATTTTAATTTTTTAACATTTAATGTTAACTCCTACTTTTATCACTTTTGCTTTCTCAGCAATGAAGAATAAATATCTCAGCTTAAAACATATGGTTACTGTAGACCTCCATTTAAAGAAATAGAACAGAAAGGTAAAAGCAAATTCCATGTGCTAGCTTTCCTGAATGTCACTTAATGCCTACTTAATGACATTTTTCACAGGCATGGCATGCTTGACTGTCAGCTCGTGCCAGTTAATAGATTTAAAAAATAAAAGTCACTGCAATACTATACAGAACACAAGTTTTTTAGTCAGCATTTGACATATGTGTTTCAGTTCATGATTCCAGAAAAATTTCTGTAGAAACCAGGTAGACAAATTGTACTTACTAATTTTCTGTCTCTTGATAATATAAGCACTTAATTAAGGGGACTTGAAGCAGTGGTAATAAAAAAGTGAAGATGGGAACTCTCATATGGCTTTAAAAACTTCACTGTTTTAAGAATACATTTGAAATTAATACCTATATATATATGTCTAATTTCACATGTTCATTGATAGAATAAATAGCTCACTTTCAAATACTGAAACTACACTTTGGCGGAAGAGTAAATTAACTGTTTATTTCTGGAGACAATTTGTTTGATGTGTGCAATAAATAAATCACCATATTCATAAAATAATTCCAGTTGTAATTTTCCTCTTTAATACATTTCAATAATACTGAAGGCAAAATTTTAATAAAAAATATAAAAGAGGTAGAGTGAGGCCCAATAATATGTTGTAGGTGAAATGGAAAAACAAGGGTAGGAAATGTTTCCTTACCCAGCTCAGTCACATGAGAGCCCATTTATTCTCTTTACTCCATACGAGTCCTACTTCTGACTCAAATTTCAGTCAAGCATTGAGGGAGCAGGAAAATTAGCAGAATAAGTCTGGTTACACATACAATACATAAAGTTATACTTTTGTGGTACATACAATCATAACACTTAGGAGAAGGTCTGCTCACAGTATCATGCTCCTCTAAAAGCCAACACCTTTCAAAGCCAACAATAGACACGAATAGTTTTGCCATTTGTCAACATAAAGAAGCATCTAAACATGACAGCATACCAAGTTCTTTTTACATTTTAATAAAAATTCCCATGCTTTCTGCAGTAAAAACTCCATTTTTAAAATAACCGAATAATCATGCAGCACATCTACAGCGTTTTTAAGTATTTTAAGCCATTTTCACAGGTTTTTTTTGTTTTGTCAATTCTATTTTTATTAATGAGATTTTTCCATTTTATTGAAGGCTTTGCTAAAGCTCTTCCTCTATTTTCCCACATTGAAACACATACTGGAAAGTAATTTATACTACATGTATTATTCTACATTATCTGCAAAACTAATAATACTTAATAAATATTATTATTTGTCTTCAAATATGAAATGGCTCGTTTTACAGTAACTTTGTCAATCCTAGGAGCAAAGAACTACATCCTGGAAATAAACCAGACCTCTTCCTTAGCCAGCTTTTATAGGTCAGAAATCCCATGTTTTCCACTTACAATCTGACCTCAATTAATAAAGCCTTTTAGAGGACACTAGATTATTTTTGTATAATAGGAGTTTAAATTGAAAATGTCTTGATTTTTTTAATTAATACACAGTATATGACATGACCCAGTTCCAGATCCAGGAAATGTTGGGTATTTTAGGCTATACTACTATGTAACAACTCAAATTTTTTGCAAACTGCTTTTGGAAGCTTTTTTTGGTGTATAAAATACCTTTCCAAGAGCTAAACTGCTACTATTAAACTAAATAACACTACATCTTCCAGCTTTCAATGTATCAAGATAACCCTGTGTTCAACTATATGAAAGCCATGAGCATGTTTCAATAACTCTCATTCCATCTGTCACTCAATAAACATCTGTCACTCAATAAACCTCTTTTTTCTTTCTCTTCTGAGTCTTTAAATCATGGCTCTATTGTTCATTTCAATGGATAATTACAGTACCACTTATTTGCTTTAGTTTATCTTTCTTAAATTGTAATAATTGAGAACACTATGTTAATGGGTTTCTGCACATTTCCAATAATTTTATTATAGACACACAAGAAATGCAGTGAAGAAACAACCTCCCCTTCATCTATTACTTTTTAAAAGAGCTTTGGATATTGCAGTTTAGCACATTTTGTTTCTTTTCAAAACAAAACTCCCTTGCCTTAGAGTGATAATCTTGTTCCAGCCTGGAATCTGATCCTGCTACCTGTTTGTACTTGCTCATTTTCATTTGGCGATTTCTCTCTTCTACATCCATTGCACCTGTTAAGTAAAAGAAAAAAAATAAAGTAAATACACAAGCAGTTCTCAATTCCAAGTTTCAAGTTATACTCATGGAAGTTTTAACAGAAAGAAATGAAATCTGATTTACTTAAATTACAGTATATAATTTGTTTCTGAAGGACAATTTTGCAGGAAACCAGAAAGTTATAGGAGGATGAAAATAGTAGTTAAGTAAGTACGTGTTGTATTATCTACACAATTCAAGTGGAACCAACTTTGTGGAAGAAATGAATGTAAATGGAACACATTATTTTCACAAATGGAATTTTAGTATTTCAAAAGCATTCAAGAGAAACTGGGTTTTCAATAAAAAAGGAATATAAAGGCAACCTGCTTATTTTGAGTGTACTTTGAGTGGAGATCCTGGTCCTACATTTGTTGTAATGTGATATACCAGATTATTGATCAGGTTACAACCACAGGTTAGCAGACTTTCCATTTACCATTTGAGGATATTCCTAGTATTCTCAGATTTTAAGGATATGTAAAGGAATGTTAAAGAGCCACCCAGTGGCATCACTGTACTACATTTTAATGACACACAGCTTCAAGAAGGATTTCAGGATTCACTCTTCTTGATCCAAAAGAGATGGGTTCTCACTACATGGCTTAGGCAGCAGCTGTTTTAACCAACAGCCACTGTAACACCACAATTAACTAGGTAAAATAATAACAAAGTAAGTGCCAAAGTTGAAGTGGAAGAGTGAGAAACAGGAAGATAAAAGGAGCACAACAGTCCAGAATTTAAATAAAAGTATATTTTCAACAAAATATAGTTATCTATTATACACACAGGATTGATTCTCTTCCACATTAATGCAGTATAAATTAAGAGTTATTCATTATCCAGTGAATGCTAAAAAGTATTCGACTCGTATTTGTCTTAAACTTCCCATAATTTTAACATAAAAGTTGTCTGGGATTAAAATTTCAGAATCCCACTACTCATAAATATACATTATATGTATTGAACAATTTGGACTTTATTTATGGAACTGAGATTGAAACATTAGATTCTAGTTTACTACATAAATCTGATTTAAACTCTAAACCTCAGTTCTAATTTGTAATCTAATATTAAAGTAGGGCTTTGCACAGCACCTCTGAGCTTTGTATTTTCTTTCTTTACAACAATAGTAGTACATATTATGAGACCTGCCAGCTAAATCTTGTGGCACTTCATAGGAAACCTGGAAGGAAGGGGTGAAAAGAAGAGGGAATGCAATAACACTAAAGTGTACTTTTATCTTTAAACCCTCTGGCTTCTGATTATTATATTTAAACTCTCCATCTTTACTCCCTACAAACAACATGAATGAAAAGACTTCATCGAAACTTTCAAAAGAAACGAAAAATCAAGAAAAATGAATGAAAAAGAATAAATGATATTTTATAGAGAAAAACAAAATGAAAAAAAGACAGCAGCAGATGAAATTCCTAAAATAAAAACCAGCTAGTTTTTCCTATCACAATTTTCTTCAAGCATTATAGGCCTCAAAGCAGTATTTCCCAGATTATCAATAAAATACAGTGAGGTGGGTTTTTGGTCTTTTTTTTTTTTTTTTTTTTTAAGGATTGTTTTTTAAAATTTTTAAAAATTTTTTTTTTTTGGAAATTAAAAATTTTAATTTTT
>NDXB01004647.1:69080-83697 GCA_002631895.1 Agapornis roseicollis
TTTTTTTTAATTTATAAATATCTAACATATTTTTTTTTTTTTTTTTTTTTTTTTTTTTTTTTTTTTTTTAACATAAGAGAGATGGAAACAAAACAAAACACCATCCTGGTCTTTAAAGGAAAGTATGTCACTTAACACTGCCTATAATAACTCAAAAATAGCAGGATGTCATGTTCTGTTTATAAAGGTAAGGTAGATCACAGTATATTCACTCTCAGAAGGCTTGGAAAACCTCTCAGGGTACTGTAAGATAAGAACAAATCCAAGTAAGTGTGCTTTTTGACTTCTACTGCAGTTGATCTCTCAATCACACAAATTTCTTGCCCTTCATTTTTCCAATAGTTTATTGGCTAGGCTGCTCTACGGTTTGGCCCTCCGCAGTTCAGGGCTACAAGCTCTTCCAATTTGGTCATCCACCTTTAAACGCATTGTTTTAGGTTTTGCATGCTTCACCCTTGGCAATCATGTTTATAAAGACATAATTTTCCACAAAAATTATAAAATCCAGGAAAAACAAAAAATAAAACAACCCATATTTCAAAGTCCTTGTCCATTTCAATTTTATTCTCAAAGTTAGCAAAACCTCTAGCAATCCTTCATATTCTCTTGATATGAGAATTTTGCTGAAGATGTTGCAGGAAAGAACTGAGAACTCTATTTCCCTGCCTTCTATGGCTCTTTAGAAGTGGATCTGTTCCCAGTACTCCAGCTTCTAACTTCTGTCTGCCTCCTTAAAAAGCAGCAATGACTGGGAATTGCTACTCCATCCTTCCTCATACTGGAATAAATCTAAAATTAATTAACCAACACTTTTTCTGGTACATATACACTGACTGCCTTTAAACTGTCATGAATCAACCTTTCTATAGTTTTGGTGACTGATTTTGAGGCATAGCTTCTTGAGAAGTCTCACATCTAGGCCTAGATTAATTCTGCAAGGCTGAAGAATGTTTTCTGCATCTCTCATATTTGAAGACCACAGCAACCATTATTTGCAAATGCAAGTAATTATTAGCACAACAGCAACTGGTTGGTCTGAAATATGTTACTGTTTGAAAAAAAAGATGTCTGCTTCATCACAAAGGTTCTTTGGCAGGCAGGGACTTACTTCCCTTGCTCATACTGAATACACAGGGAAGTGAACAGGCATATGTCTCCCTAACAGTTTTCACAATACTTAAATTCTATGAAATGTATTAATTTTTTTCTGAAATACGATTTTAGAATCAAGTCATAAAAACTGCATTGCAGAACTCCTCCTTTACCAAAGGAAGAGGGAGTTCAGTCAGTAAGGATGCTATCAAGCTCTACTGCTTTCAGCTAAAAAAAAAAAAAAAAATATAAAAATGTTCTTACTTGTTAGCTTTCTGAACTTGTTTTTTTTCTTGAAATATACAGCATAAGCTTTGCATGACCTCTTATAAGACTTTTCAATCAAAAAAATACCCTAGATATTTTTCAGGGAATAACATTTTCTCATTTTTGCAATCAGAGATTATAATACCCAGATAGAGGAAATGGCAATATTTTTCTTTCCATACAATATTAACATATTCAGCTATTTAGCTTTCACACCTCTTGGTCTAAAATCACCTAAAATCAAGAGTGAATTCTTCGATTCACATGAATGTTTGGTAGTATGGTAAATACTGTGAAAACCATTTACTGAAGGAACTTGTAAATGGATAATCTTAGTTCCACACTTTTTAAAGCAAATTCTAAAACAATGGAAAAACATTCCCTTCCAAAGGCATGCCTTTCAAATATCACCCCTACTTTTAAGCAGCTGTTTTAGCATTCAGCTGCTCAAAGTATCTTGTACTGGAATGTGTAAGCTATATAGTCATTGAGGTAAAACATGGAAGAGTACCTGTTTCAAACACATGTGAAAATATGTTACTGCGCACAAAATAAACTAACTGCTCCCGAGTTTAAGGATAGTAAAAATAACTTACGCAACTCCACTGCTGATCATGCTTTTGCATCCCTATGCTAGACAGTTAAACTTGTCAGTCCTTAATACATTTATTTAACATTGTATTTAACAGTGTTTTGCAAAAGCCCATCTGAATTGGAAAGTCTAAAAAAAGCTAATAATACACAGGCACTGCCTTCTTACATATATTCTAGAAACACAGGTGATAAAAACATGTTTTTCTGAGACACTAGATTGCATTTTAAGGTCTGATTTCTTCCAACCCCAAGAAACAGATGGGCTGATTGAATATTTTGATTCAATATGTTGATTCAATCTACAAAGGAAGATTCTTGAATTAAAAGGTTCAAAACTTTCCTTTTCTTTCACTATGAACATATAGGAAATGGGTCTGCCAATCCAATATATAAAAGAGACTCAGAATCACTGCACAGGAACTTGGAAAGGATTGTGAGCACAAAGTAAGTAAATTTAAATAAACTCTGTCTTTCTACAGCATAAACTAAATTCTAACAGTGGTGATTTATGAAAGATGGAATTCAGATCACACTACCACTTGTCTTTTCTAACCATACTCAATTTTTTTTCCTCCTGTAATTTGGTTTCTAGATTGAGATTTTTTTAATATTAAAATCATAGCAAGTAACATTTGCAAAATTCATAAGATGATCTTTGATTAGGACAAGAGTATTACCAGGAGTAAAACTGAGTTCTGAAGGAGCCAGCCACAGTAGAGAAAAGACAAAAATGTTTGACCAAATACCACCCAAATTAGTGGACCCCAAAACTGCTTCAGATTTTAGAAGCTAAATGGCACCCAAATGGATTTTCTAATTTGTTGGGATTAGTTGGAAAATAGCAAAGGCAAGGGAAATTAATTAGAGCTTTGCCACAATAATTGTAAAATTTAAATTCTATAGGTGAATTTCATTAACTTAAATATGGGGAATTTCGTTGTTGTTCTGACATACCACAACTGAAAAAGCAGGCAAGTGTGAATAATTACTGAAACAACTACATCATTTTCAGAGCTAGGATAGGTAGATAGACATTAGTTCTCTGCTAGTAATCTAATGTACACTGGAAATTAAATAAAATGGCAGATTAATATTCCATATGTAAAATGAAACCAGAACTTATGCACAGTGTGAAAGAAAAGCTATGACCAATAGAGCTAAGTTAAAGCTCCTTCAATGTTTTGACTTCTCGCTCTCTCTTGTTATCCTAATGCTATGTTTTACAATTTCTGGCATGAGAGAATAACTTTTGATCACTACCAACTCTATTTCTAATCAAACTAGTTTTATGAAGCTAAGTTTGAAATTCCAGAGCATGAAATTACTAAAATTATTCAGTTCTCAATTTATATCCTCCCCAGAATGAAAAATAACTAATTGAATAAGAGTGTCCATAATTTTTGTAGCAGTTTTAAAATACAAAGATAAAATAAATCATAGATTGTTCTCAGGTGCTAGCTGGAAGCTTAAAGGCTACTTTACAGATCATGGAGATGGGAAATAAGAACTGATATGATAGAAATTGAATCATCTTAAGGTCTTATGGTATAGCACATGTCATCTGTTACCTTTTAACAGTTTTGGTAGAGTACATAGTTTATAGGCAGCAAAATTTACATATGTATATTAAACTTCAGTTCTTACAATTTGTCAGTATTTAAATATTCTGAGGGGGAAGAGAGTGAAAAGTATGTGAGGTGAGCTGTGATAAAATCTATAGGAAAGGTAAAATGAAAAAAATAACACAGAGAAAAGCAGTAGAAGAGACAGACCTGAGTTTCTTCTCCTCGATGATTCCGCTTCTTCTGTGATCACATCGTGTAATGTACAGACATAGACAAAGGAGATGGGCGTGAGAGGATGTATTCAGAAGTTTAAAACTGACACTGAGGGAAAGGGCCAAAAGTTGGTTTAGAGAGAAGTCTGCAGAGCAGAGTTAGTAAATGGGGAAAAAATAACACAGACACCAGAAGAAAAAGAAAGCTGAGGAAGAAGTGGTTAAGTTACTGTTGTTGAAAAAGAACAGTAAAGACAGGGTTAGTATAGGAGCTGAGGAAACAATAAAAGTTATAACTGACAGCAAAGTCAATCCTTGCAATGAAGCTGAAGAAAAAGCTGGATAGTAAAAGGTATGTTAACTAGAATAAACACTTTTGTTCATGACTAATCAAATTTTTGGAATGTCATCTACTTGAACGTAAGAATTCTTTTTCTCTTTCAAGTGTTGAACATTCACTTTAATGTCATCAATGAGAACTCTTATTAATAGACTTTTCAATTCTCAAATTATTGTAATTTACTTTAAACTAAACGTCACATATTCAAAATGGAAAACAATTTGTTTTGGGTTGTTTTTCAAAAGCATATACAAGCTCAGGAATTAAAGAATCCACATAACACACTCTGGAAAGGACTGCATTATTGTAACACTCCACCAAGGGCAATATTATTAAGACCAAAATACAAAACGTGAGAAAAGCAAATACATAGCTATTAATTCTCATGATCAATTCAGCAGATACTTTTTCAGAACCAAATGTCATCCTCATCTCACAGAAGTCTAGGTTACTGCAAATGCATGCAAGTTAAGTGCAAAAGCAACTATCTTATTACTTATTTTATTACCTCACATTCAAAAACACACTGCCATTTCAGACATGGAGAACATTTGAGGGAAGGTGTCATTCTCTGCACTAAATATCTATTTGTAGCAGAAGAATAGGAAGAATTCATCTTGAAAAGCAGCAATAATTACAAAGAACTGTGAAGCTACCACCACTAACAGAATGAATGCATTTTTCTAAA
Organism: Agapornis roseicollis; assembly: GCA_002631895.1. Taxonomy (NCBI): domain Eukaryota; kingdom Metazoa; phylum Chordata; class Aves; order Psittaciformes; family Psittacidae; genus Agapornis; species Agapornis roseicollis. Next base: position 73,839 of record NDXB01004647.1, read on the forward strand.
AATCATCAGAAATAAAAAATAAAAATGTAACTTTAAGCCCTGATCTAATTTCAACTTGTTCATGATTCATTAATACTGTGGGTGCTAGATTAAGAATTCTAGAAAAGTTCATACAGCACAAAAATATCTTATAATTTTATCCACATCTTACAGTCAATATCAAGATACCATTAAAAATGAAAAATGAGAATAAGCAACATAAGTCAACTAGATGAAAGTCAACACTAAACTACATCTGATAACCACTGTGTTCTGTAGTTAAACAGTTTTATTCTATAGCTGGCAAATTATAAAATTCACCTACTATCAAATGCCAAAACTGTACCACAACTTTGTTGTAAACACAAGCAGCTTGTAACATACATATTTAGAATGCAGTTTTAGGCAATTAAATTTGATTACAGAACGCACACATCTAAGTGCTATATATGAGATATATAATAAGAAAGCATAACTGCTGGCAGTTCCGACAACAGATGTTTAGTATTCACATGTTAAATAAAAGTAATGATGTATAAATGTCTTTTTAGAGGGAAGAGTACAATGAATCCATAGGATGAAATACAAATAAGCATATACAGAGAGCTACTTCTCCCTGGTGTATTCAGCTTGAATTCATATAGTGTAGCTATAACTGATAGACCTGTTACATAAATAAATCATCATTACCATCAAAACCCAGTTACAGTACTTAAAATTTTCTGAAAATATTTTCCTCATCTATGCCCCTGAAGTGAACACTCCTATGTCCAAACCAGTTATTAGAAAGTCTTTATCATGACCCCCTCATCCTTATTTATTATTTTTAATATCCATAGCATATTATGCATAGCCTTGAGACATGTACTACATGAAGATAAATCCTTCTCAAGAAATTTTCAAAGGATGTTGGAATCACAGTATTTCCAAATTAGGAATATGCCTGGTATGGTAATGGAAAGCATTCTAATAGTGTCAGTGCTGGTCAGCATGGACATAACTGAAAATCTGGGAAGCTACATTTGAACATTTTAGAATCAAATGACTAATATTTGGCTGAATATCAGTCACATGTACTAATATTTAAAAAAAAATTCTAAAACTCCTCATAGACAGTATTCATGAAAAAATATTACACATCAAAGTGGCAAACAAGAATTTTTAAGTTCCAAATATTTTTCAGCTTTACGTTTTTACTGACGAAATATATTAGTAGAATAATCATAGAATCATAGAATAGTTAGGGTTGGAAATAACCTTATGATCATCTAGCTCCAACCCCCCACCATGGGCAGGGACACCTCACACTAAAGCATGCCACCCAAGGCTTGGTCCAACCTGGCCTTGAACACTGCAATTATAATAGCAGTCAGAGAGTAAAATAAAAGATAACATATATCCAACTGATAACTCTTGAGATAAATGACTTAATAATTTTACATTAATAATTGCAAATATTAATGAATTAGTAGAAGTATCAGCATGGTAATGCACCATTTTCTTTCATTTAATAATGATAAGAAGAAAGTACTAGCACACTGATTAATATAGACATGATAGCACTTATGTGAATCAATCTCTTCCTGATTCAGAAGTCATGCCATAAATTCCAAACCACAGTTTGAAAATTTTGTGGCTATGTAGCTTGTAATCCTCCAAAATAGATCTTTGTTGATATAAACACATTCAAATCTGAGAAAAAAAAGTCACTAAATAAAATTCTATTAAATTTACATCATATCAATTATTGTATCTCTGTCCATGCATTTATTATTAGCATTTATTTGATTTCATTTTCATCGTGATTTACAAGAGTAGTATGCATAAGTTTATTATACAGAGATTTAGAAACAAATGAGGCTCTCAATAAATAAGCTTACGAAGTAAATGAATACTAGGTATTTTACCGCAAGTCTGAACAAAACAGAAAAGTACTATCTATTTTATCATGCTTTGAGGCAGAACTTCTCATTGTAAGTATTGTGACTTATTAAAGAGAAGTATTTAGGAACTTAAGTTTTTTTATAAAAATGCAAACCTGCCCATCTGAAATTCTAAAAGCAGCATAGGATAAATAGATGTAAATTAATTACTCTTACTTTCCTCAAGTCTTTTCTCAAATTCAGTTTTCTCTTCTCCTTAACAGCAAAGATCTTTCACTGTATACATGGTCTCGGAAACTTCCAAAACTAGTTAAAGGTGAGTTCTTTATCCTAAACTGTAAATCCATACACACAAAATTGCAGCTCTATACTGGACAGATGCTGACATTTTGCCTCAAAAGTATAAGCAGAAGACTAACTAGAACAAAGAAAATACAGGGAAGACAGAAGCAAAACATACAATATTGCAATTATGCAACGCATGTTATATATATATAAAATATACAGAATATACACTAGACAAAGGCAGCAAGAATAAAGAAAATGCGAGTTATTCATACTGAAAGGTAAGGATAACAGAGAAGGTAGAAAACAACATACAAGAAATCTTAAATATTTTCAGCAGCATGAACTCTATAAATCATATGAAACAATGTAGACAGCATTACTTTTTCATAAGTCTCAAGATAAACTAAACAAGGAATTCAGAGAGAGAGGTTTCATGACTTTGTTTCTCTGAATAAAGTTCACATAATTTTATAAGGGGAAAAAAGGCAACATAGTAACATTTCAAAATATTAATGCCATACAGTTATGTTTGGGATCTGAAATACCATAAATCCTGAAAAGATAAGAAATCTCACTTAGAAGATGATTTAGGTAGTCAAACATAAACATTACTTCAGAAAAGATACCTAACATCCTGAATACAAATACACCCTCTACTGTCAATAAAGTATACATAAGATATCTTCAATCAGACTACTCTCCATTCTAAAACTACTCTTATCCTAATAATGTCAAGAACTTTCACCACCTACAGAATTAGATTGTCCAGGAGACCACATATTTAAAACATGCAGTAGAAAGGATATATATAAAAAGGACATTTTAAGCCAGTTAACTACATTTCATCCACTGTAAATTATGGTAAACCCCTGAATTAATGCAATATTCACACTGTGCAAGTCCCATCCTGAGGGTCTCTTTTTCTCTCTGGAACCCAACTTTTTGTTACTTTAGTCCAGACTAGGCATATTGTCTTTCAAAGTGGCACAGGGAAAAAATAAAAGCCAATTTTAAAATATGCTAATACATGAGAGGACCATCTGTTTTAGTAATACTATTTATTAATCTTAAGATGAGACCCTAGAAAGTGTGCAAATACTCATTTGTTTTCAAGAAAACAATTATTCATGCCATATGTTCAATCTACTTCACCTCTCACTTGTCACAGGTTAAAAAATCCTCATAGATTCAACATGGCTCTTTGTAAATTTTACCCACTTCAAGATTCCACAACATGGTCGTGAGATCTTGTTTTGTACCTTCTTCCCCAGACCTTCCACGGCACACTGAAAGTTGTGTCAGGGCCATGGACTTTTTATTCCTCCCTTTCCCAATCTGTTCTACTGCCCAGTAAGTTTTCATCTTCAACAAATATGAGCTACTCCATGACTCACTCTGCTCCTCTCCATTTCACAAGCTGGTCATTTTATACTAGCTCACCTTTTTAAAAGTGTAAATTTCATTTATCCAATGCTTGTGAGGTTATTTACATGAAATTCTAGTGTGCTCCATGCATTCTGTGTCCTATCACTACTTTGTTTTTTCTAGCCTCATTCATTCCTTGTTTCTTACCATATCTCATTTTTTATAATTTTCAAACAACTGCACTTTCAATTCTGATTACAAACTTCTTTTAAAATAACCATGACTTTGTTTGATTTTTTTTTAATATATTTTACTACTTCAGCTGATTCCATGGCAATAGATAACCTATAAAATTATATTCATATTAAAATTATTCCTGTCTATGTGCAGTCAAACAATACTACCCAGGAGAAAGAGAGACATATATGTTCCATGGATAAAACAAGCCTTCAAATTGAAAGCCAATTTATGTATATATAAAGACTTACCATTTGTAATCACCCATTGCCTTTGTATTTTCTGATATGCTTAACCTACCATTGTCTTTTAAAACTTTAATATTATATTAAATATGACTTTCCCCCAAATAATTACAAGGACACTCCATTTTTACTTCAATACACTCTGAGTTGCATAAATCCATTTCAACTATTCTATCTCTTTTTGGTCAATCATAGTAAAATATGTCAGCACTTTCCAATTGTTCTCAAACTATTGCTGAGAAATGAGAAGTGTCTGCGACAAAGGTTAGATATTTGATGATACTGCAATCTTTCCAACCGGCAACAATAATAAAACTATTACAGGATAGCTTCCAGATAATAACCCTCAAATCTGATGTCTCCATGTAGAAAGAACAAGTGAAAACCAATAGTTTTTCATAAAGACAGCTTTTGCATTACCTGTATCAAAGAACTGATAGAATTAAGTATCACTGCCTTGATATCCTAAACTAGTTTTTTTTCCCCTTTAAACAACTCTGATGTGTTCAAGAGAGTCTAGTGATGATACTAATCATTGCTTTTAAGAAAACCAGTATCTCGCCTAATCTTACCTTTGTCAGTACAGAACACATTCTCCACCCACAGCCTACTTCTTTCCAACTTCTTCTCATAAGGCCTTATATATGCAAATGCAAAACATGTGGAAATGTTTGCATGCTGTGCTGCTTTTTTTATCTTTTGGCTTTTTTTTTTTTAATTCACTGGCCAAGGAAATGTAATTAGAGGATAAGAATTTTATTCACTTTCTTTTATGTGCCAGCTATTAGAGCTCAAGAGGCAGGGGTGCTGAAAATAGCAATGCTTAATAATATCAGATAGGAACAAATAACTACTCCACATGCTCTTTGATGTGGTGGTGTCCCGAGAATGCAGTAGTCTCTGACAGAGTACTGACATTGGAAGGGCACACACATTCAAGACATGGCTTGAATTTTGATGCTATGCTTACCTATGACTCTGCAACTTTACTCTTCCAATCCTTCAAAATCTTTGCATTAATACAATTGACTCTTTGTAAAATATGAACAATAGTTTTGCAAATTTCCTTGAGAACTTAATGATTACAGGCACTACTAAGAAAACAGGACAAGCTCCCTTAACAGGCTACAGCAGAAAAATTCTTGTTTGGAAAGGCAATCAAAACAGGGCAACAGCAATATGAGGTACCTGTATTCCTGCTTCCTTCTCTCTGCAGACTGTCAGTTGCAACCAGGAACTAAACTTTATTAGTTTCACCTCGCTGTTTTCTGTGCAACATTTAAACATTTAAAGCATTCTTTAAATTAAAGCATAAAACCAACGAGGTGCTTGGTGACAGCCAGCATGGCCTCACTAAGGAGAAATCCTGCCTGACCAATTTGGTGGCCTTCTAAGATGGGGCTACGGAACTGATGGACAGGGGTAGAGCAGTTGAAGTCATCTACCTGGACTTGTGCAAAGCATTCGACACTGTTCCACACAACATCCTTGTCTCTAAATTGAAGACATCAATTTGATAGGTGGAGCACTCGGTGGATAAAGAACTGGTTGGATGGCCGCATGCAAAGAGTTTTGGTCAATGGCTCAATGTCCAGCTGGAGACCAGTAATGAGTGGTGTCCCTCAGGGATTGGTGTTGGGACCAGTCTTGCTTAACATCTTTGTTGGTGACATGGACAGTGGGATTGAGTGCACCCTCAGCAAGTTTGCCGATGACACCAAGCTGTCTGGTTCGGTGCATACACTGGAGAGAAGGAATGCCATCCAGAGGGACCTTGACACGCTTGTGAGGTGGGCTGATGCCAACCTCATCAAGTTTAACCATGAAGTGCAAGGTCCTACACCTGGGTCGCAGCAATCCCAGGCACAGCTACAGGTTGGGCAAAGAGGAGATTCAGAGCAGCCCTGCGGAGAAGGACTTGGGGGTAGTGAGAAAATGAACATGAGCCAGGTTCAGTGTGCGTTTGCAGCCCAGAAAGCAACTGTATCTTAGGCTGCATCAAAAGGAGCGTGACCAGCAAGTCAAAGGAGGTGATCCTGCCCCTCTACTCTGCTCTCATGAGACCTCATGTGGAGTATTGTGTGCAGTTCTGGTGTCCTCAACATAAAAAGAAGCATCTCCTGTATGAAGACAGGCTGGGAAAGTTGGGTCTGTTCAGCCTGGGGAAGAGAAGGCTGCATGGAGACCTCATAGAAGGCTTCCAGTATCTGAAGGAGTCTATGGGGATGCTGGGGAGGGACTCTTCATTAGGTACTGTAGTGACAGGACAAGGGGTAACAGTTTAAAACTTAAACAGGGGCTGTTCAGCCTGGGGAAGAGAAGGCTGTTTGGAGACCTCATAGCAGCCTTCCAGTATCTGAAGGGGGCTATAGGGCTGCTGGGGAGGGACTCTTCATTAGGGACTGTAGTGATAGGATAAGGGGTAATGGGCTAAAACTTAAATGGGGGAAGTTCAGATTGGATATAAGGAGGAAGTTCTTTACTGTTAGGGTGGTGAGGCACTGGAATGGGTTGCCCAGGGAAGCTGTGAGTGCTCCATCCCTGGCAGTGTTTAAGGCCAGGTTGAATGAAGCCTTGGGTGACATGGTTTAGTGTGAGGTGTCCCTGCTTATGCCAGGGGGGCTGGAACTAGATGATCTTAAGGTCCTTTCCAACCTTAACTATTTTATGATTCTATGATTCTCAGATGAAAGAAAGCACAGTCCTGAACAAAGTGTAAACCCCATATTGAATACCTTCAAGGAATTTGAAGCTTCCTGCGGTAGATTCGCCAGGCTACGTCTGTGGTAGATCATGGACAGAGATACAATATAACTCAATACACAGGGGTACGGCATCCCTTTCCAGCTGTCCTGACTGCTATGCCCTGGAAATGTGCTCAGTGTCTGTAATGATAGAGGGATGTCTGTAGGGGACAGTAGTGTGCCATGCATCATGCGACTTACGGAAGCTACCTTGGTTTGTAATAGTGATACTCCTTCTCTTCTACCATATTAGTACCTAGGGCATTTTGACAAACCAGACAGAAACAGTCTGGAAAAGCATCCCGGGAATGTAGGTGTGTCACATTTGGTGCCTGCTGTGGAATGTTCATAACTACTTCAGGTGTTTCTACCTCACGTACCACGTACCACTGTCCCATGTGAACATATCATGGATGACATTACTGACAATGTAAATCAGAGCAAAATTTATGCTCTCATCAGGTATCAGACCTCACAGAAAGACTTACAACTGTAGAGTGCAGAACACATTTTTTACACAATTTTGTAACTATTCTAGCTCTTGGCAATTGCAACTGTGGTTTTCCAAATCAATTTTGTTTATTCCCTGCAGCACTGGAGATTGGTGGTACTGTTTGAGTGGGAAAAATTGAGAAAAGCCAGATAAGTATTTTTTACCATTTGAAACACTTCTAAAGTGACAACTTTTCAACATCTGGATTTGTTTCTGATTTCCATTCTTCTACCTGGGGTTTGGGCTTTTGTTTGGGTGTTTGTTTGTTTGTTTGTCTTAGAAGTTTTCATTCATGTTCCAAAAACCAGAATGCTCCTAAAGAAGCCATCTATCTAAAAAATGGGGAAGGTGGCTCTTTTCTAACTATGAATTTGCCATCTGCCAAGAACACGGTTCTAAGCCCACCTCAGCTGGGAGAGAAATGTTTCTACTACATAAGGAAAGAGCCTGGGCAGAGGCATTATTCAGCAGAACTCATCCTGGAAAGATAACGGTGCAGATCTGTAGACTTTGTATTTTGTATCTGTCATGCAGTAACAAAAACAGCTGGAAAAGAAGATACGTTACATGTTGATCCTGACTCTTAAAAGCAGTGCTTGCTTTACCTGTAAATTCCTTTGAAGCACTAAATAGGGAAAAGGAAATGCAACTGCAGGTCTGGCATTTTTCAATTAGGTTCCCTAATTCCTGTGTTACAGAGTCAATCCAGATTTTGCTGCTCTTCTTCAGTTCTGACTTGAGCTTCCAGCTGCAAAATAGTTGAGTTTCAACAGAAAACTCAGAAATGATCAGCATGTGAGACCCTCCTGCAGTACTGTGTTCAGCTCAGAGCCCCCAACATAAGAGGAACATGGCCCTGCTTGAATGAGTCCAGAGGAGGATCACAAAGATGATCAGAGTGCTGGAACACCTGTCCTATGAAGACAGGCTGAAAGAGTTGGGTTTGTTCAGCCTGGAGAAGAGAAGACTCAGGAGAGACCTTACAGCAGCCTTCCAGTATCTAAAGGGGGCCTACAAGAAATCTGGAGAGGGACTTTTCATAGGGGCATGTAGTGACAGGACAAGGGTGAACAGCTTTATACTGAAAGTGGGTAGATTTAGATTAGACAATATGAAGAAATTCTTCACTGTGATGGTAGTGAGACACTGGCACAGGTTGTCCAGAGAAGTTGTGGATGCCTCATCCATGCAAGTCTTCAAGGGCAGTTTGGACAGTGTTAGTGGAAGGTACCCCTGCCTGTGGCAGGTGAGCTGGAACTGGATAATATTTATGGTCCCTTCCAACTCAAACCATTTTATGATTCTGTGATTCTATGTAGGTGAGCCAAAACTGAAAATACAGCATTAATTTAGGAAATGGCACAACTGGCCAATCTTGTAAACTTCAACTTGTGTGACTGGGATAAGTGCTGTTGTTAGAGTGAGATAACTAATATGGCCAGTAGAGAGAGATTTGCAGTCCAAAACTGAACCTAAGTATTCTTGAACTGAAAAATCCCCATCACTCAAGTAGATCCTTTAAATATAGGAGGAAACCTGCAATGTAAAGGTATCTTTTTTCTCCTTTCCTTTCCCTTTCTTTCTTTTCCTTCCCTTCCCCTTCCTTTTCCCTCCACTCTTTACAATGTGTTTATCACCATAATATTACAGTGCCTTTTGGAAGTGCATATATCAATGTGACTAGGACTTTTTATTGTCTGATTCAGAGGAGAGAACAATAATATTATAATCATAATCACTATGATTATGACCAGGTTTAATTTTATTGTGATGCATTTGTAGGAACAAAGATGAAGAAGAATAATTGTACTTCACATTTGGGGCATACAAAGGTTTCTGATAGTTATAGTTTCAGAGGAAATCCATTCATGTACAGGATAGAGGAAAGAAGAGCTCTCTTACATTTGAGAACTTCAGCCAATGAAGGTATAAAATGCAGCTTGTATAAAAAACTGCATTGAAACATTATTTCTGTCTTGTGTGATGGTGCAAGAAGGTTTCAGATTCAAGACTTTAGAAGTTAACTTTCCCACCATACATGCAGTAGATACTTTGGTTTGATCAACTAAGTAAGAATCAGCATAACTCATACTTGGACTCCTGAGGCTTGCAAACATAGATAAATCAGAACAAAATTCAACACTAAAGAGCAAGCTAAGTCTAATACCGTGCCAGAACACATCTCTTCTAATGCATGTGCATTCTATCACAACTGTTTACGAAAGCAGATCTATTTCGACTATTCTAGAACAGAAGTATGTAATCTAGATGGTATCTACATACTAAAAATTTCACACCAAAGTGAAAAAAATAAGGTACGTCAAGCACACACACATTACAAAAGCATGAAATGTGTTTTTATAGTCTCATGCTTTCATGTGGTTTTCCAAACCCTGACAAACCTGGCTCAGAATGGTGTTTCTTTTTCGGCAATGGTTTGTCATCAGTTATTGTACCATTCACCTTTTTCTGCTGGTCCTCCCATGTAACTTCTAGCATAAACCAAAAACAAAAATCAGAAATATTATGTAACATTATAAGACACCTAATATTTGGGACAACTTGACCTAAGCAAATATACTATCATTAACACGGAAAAAAAAAAAAAAAAAAAAAAATAATTTT
>NDXB01004647.1:83810-94400 GCA_002631895.1 Agapornis roseicollis
AAAAAAAAAAAAAAAAAAACAGTTAGTTCTTTAATGAGGCCTGTGGTGGATAAAATTAGTAAACATTTTAACAATGAAACAGAACATACTTCACAAAAACTTATATCCATGTGGTGTGCCAAATATTCTGCTTTCTGATATTTAAGAATTGGAGTAAACCCCGCAATTATTTCTTCGAGTTTTCAAAGTTAGCACTCTATAGGCTATAGCTTCTTATGATATCTTTGTGTTTCTGTAAATAAAAATGGAAGTTTAAAATATTTTGGTATACAGCTTTTACAAACTTAAAATAAAACAAAAAAAAAAAACCAAAAATAAAAGTGAGCCATCAATCATGTATGATTACTCTAAATTAGCAAAGTATTTTCAACAATGTATTGTTAAGCCAAAACAAGGTTTTATTTACTTTTCTAAATCTGGGATTTCATTTAAATTTGGATCTTATTTTAGGCAGATTAGTTTATTCAATAAAAACTCTCTTGCTAGTTATGGATCCTCTATTCTGAAACAGGTATTTCTGGCCTAACTGCTTAGAAAAGTACAGATTCTATACCATAAACACCATTTTGCTTTGGGCTGTTAAGAATCTGCTTATTTTCCTGACCCTGTTAAGCGCAAAGTCCCTCACAGCCCTCAGGCATGCATGTAAACACTTCTTTGGTCACAGAAATAGCCAGTAATATAGAAGAGTACAATAGATATAGAATAAATTTTCAATCATATAAATTAAAAATAAATAGATACAAATTGATAACAGCCTATGAGTTATTTTTTTTTAATGGATGAGGTTTAAATGAGACTGATGGGCATCTGGCACTTGAAATGTAAACATGAAAAATGTTATCTCTAGGCATCCTGTAGCCTTCATATCTGTGGCTGCTATTCTTTAAGAGGTGGCTTTGATTTTTGCAATTGATGGAGTTGTAGGGTTCAAGTAATACATCAATAAATAATGATTTAATGACACCACAGATATGCATGCTAGAACAGAAACAATCATCTTTGAAGCACCAGGTGTACTAAGTACTGAATACAAAATTTTAAAAAAAAAAAAGATTCTGTTTCCAATTTGTGGAAATAGATTCTCCCTACAAAATATTTCTTCCTACAAAAATATGATTCTTTCTTTTTCTCTATGAAAATACACATTTAGCAATAAAATATAAACTGATGCCCTCTATGCTTCCTTTTCCTTGGATGAGTCCAGAAGTGTCTTCTTAACTAACACACACAAAAAATATTCGATGATCTTTGTAAAGCTACCTTTGAATTTTAGGATAGTCAGTGGAAAGGATAGTTCATTTGGAAAGAAACCATACAGTTTTCTAATTCATCATTCACCTCTTACCACTCTCCATACAAATGAGCTTCAATCTGTCTTCTGTTGTGATAATCAGTTTTGGCATGTATAAAGAAAGGTGTAAACTGATTGAAACTTTATACAAAAAGACCTCCTCTAGATTATATAAAATATGAGCACCTTGAGTCAGAATATTTTAGGTATTTGATGGACCTCTAAGGCTAGAAAGGTACAATCTTTATATGTGGTTGCATCATTAGATGCAGTTGTTGCACCTACCCCCTGCACTGACTACCACAGTGATTTCTGGAGCTGGGCTCTCCCACTGCACGTCATGATGGCACTTGGTTGTGTGCCATTCCCTCTTGAGAATGATATGAGGGGATTAGCACACTCCATTACCTCTAGTGTGAAGTACAAACTCAGCATGTCTTACATTTTTGTTCAGAATATACAATATGAAAAATATGGAAATAATACATGAGAAGAATATTTGCACATTTCCAAACATTTTTCATTTCTAAACATGTCAACTTAGCACCAGGAATGCTGCAGTTTATCTGGAATGATGCTGCAAACCAAAGTACAAGGTGATGCAGCAAAATACCAGATGCTAATGATGAGTTTTATTATGCAAATAGTATTTCCCTCCTTTTCTCCACACTATGGAGAGTAATAGCCTTTTTCACAATTACCCCTTGCTTGCAATATTTTATATACTTTCTCTTTTATTTCAATTTGTATTATTTTTTTATTAAATCCACTCATCTTTTACATTCTTTTCAGCACCAAAAATTTCTGTGAAGCAATTTTTATCAGTGCATTTCTAGTTTTAGACTTTTAATTAGGTTGTCATAAGGTCTTAACTTTTTCATTAGGATATGATTTAGTCATCTTTTCCTGCAATTGAAAAGTTCTCAGAACTCCTTTCTATTTTTCATTTTATAAGATGAATTCTCAGAAAGGAATTATGTTCTTAATACATGGTGACTACTGTGAAAATGAGTCACAAGTGGATTTGGTTAGTGCTTCTTAAACACAAGGCACCACAATAAGCCATTAGACCTATGGGATAAACTGTCAAAAGCTGAGAAACTATGCTTTCAACCAGATACTCAAGATCTTTAACTTGTGCATTAAGAACACAAGAAGAATAATTAAATATATAAAAAAGGCTAAATTCATGTTATGGAAGTTTTCATTTACAAAACAAAGTCCACAAGAAAATTTTTAAAATATCACTAGTCTCAAGAGTTTGCACAAGGAGAAATACTCCCAGCCGTGTCAAATCTCTATTATGGGAAAGCAAATGACTGCAAGTCATGCTATATTAATTGTGCCAGACATACTACATTATATCTGGAATGAATCCAGTCCCACCTTGCACCACCAGCATGCTGCTAATGGCAAGGCCAGCTTCAAGTGACTCTAAGTCATCAATTAAGGCTTTATGCCAGGCTGGTGCTGCTCCTACATCAGAGAAACCTTCAGACACTTCAGGAAAACAGTGCTGATGATACCTTACCCTGCTGTAATAGGAACTAGACTTGCCCAATATCTGAAGACAAATAACAGCACACATAATCTTTTTGTGATAGATTTAGAGCAAGACTTCCTGTCTCTCCAGGTGATATGGCATGGCAAATCTGAGGACAGAACCTTTTAGCTTCCTCTTTTGTCACAGTAATAGTGGACTTACATTTTGATCGCTATACACTGGTAGAATATTCTAAAGAATGATTCTACATGTTAGAGCTCAAAGCATTCATGAAAGACCTGATGATTTCCTCCAAAGAGTGAAATGAATTTGGGTCCTGCATTGTCCTAAATGCTGGTAAAGGTTGGACAGCAAAAACGTAGGGACAGCACCTCTCCCTTTTGTGTTTTATGAGCACACATGAACATACATGCACACACTTTCACACACAACACACACACATGCACAAATGCACATGCAAACACCTTTTACAAGAATATACTTTGCAAATTTTGCCGAATCAACAAATGAATGCTGGGATATGTTAATATCATTTTTAAAGAAATAAACTGTTGTTCATAAACGACTATGTAAGCATCATTTACATTGTGGTTTTAAGCATCCTAAATAAAATTCTGACATAACTCAATTATTTATTGTTTTGATTTCATCTTCCTTACATAATTACACATTCTGCAAAGAAAACCTGGGCTCCATCCCATGGGGCTGCAGTAGGAATATATTAAAAGAACTTTAATGGAAGTCATTTGGTAGGCAATAAAAAATATTGCCACACATCCACATTTATTATTATCATTACTAGATTAAAAAAGAAATTGCGCTGTAGGTTACTCCTTTACTCCAGAAATGTTTTCTTCATTAATTATTTGTAGCTGTAAATTAATTAACAGGCCTAGTCCAGTAGCAGTCTCTTCTCGTCATATTCCCTAGTTGCAAATCTCATCAATTCTGGCTTAACCTTATTTTTAAAAAGGTTTTATGAGTGGATTCCTCTATATGGGTATTACATTGATTTGAATTGTTTTTCTTGATTTGAATCTATTCAATCGATTTGAATCTATTGCTGATTTTACAGAAAAATTGTAGAGGGATTCAAAAAAGCTCACAGAAAGTACTTGTTGCAATATTATTTAGTAAAATCATACCCTTCCTTTAGCTAAAAACCAAAGTATAACGTTGCTGCTTTTATAAATACAATAAAGTTGTAAAACATGAAGAAAACTTACATGCATCTGATCAGTCAGAACTAAAATCCAGTCAATTAATAGAACATTAAATATGAGTGTGTAAATATTTAGTAAAGTATATTTAAAGATCACAAACTAAAGATATTCTTTTTAAGCCACTATCAAGGCTTTTTTTCCAGGACTGTCTTGGGAAGGGAAGGATTTGTTTGTTTGTTTCATAGCTTCTTAAATGCTTTTAAAATATGGCAGTTTTGCTCCCTCTTCTGGTTATATGCCTGAAACATGTTAAATGAATGCAATATAGCTGGCCTGCTGGCCTCTCATCAGTAGGAGTATTTTGGATATCTCAGAAGAATTGCTCTGCTGAGTCACACATTTGAACAAATATTGCAGGTTTTTGTTGGCAGAATGGGTTTAAGACTGGAGAGAGGGTGCTGAGAGCCTATGAGAATTGAAGACATCATGTAAAAATACCACAAATGTTTCCACAGATTCCAGAGGTACAAGTCATAGGAGACTGGGGATCCAGTATCTTGAATAAGCACTACTACACACTCATTCTGCTCATATTGCTTTCCCCCAATATCCACACCTGGCCTGCTAAGGACCAGACATTGGACTAGGCAGATTTTTAGTCAGATCCAGTACGGCTATCCTCATACTGCTATGACAAATAAACACCAAAAAAAAGTCAAAACGTCACCAGAGACTAATGAGCAATTGACATAAATCATGCAAATTGCAAGTAATGCTGAATGTAAATGTGGAGCAAAATGCAAGGTCTGATCTGCACCTCTCTCCCATAGTCTGCTTTGCATTCTCATTCCTCGTGCGTCAGAGAGTGACCTACACACAAGTAAATGTGAACTGCCTATAAATCCATTTTGAAGAATGCAAAATGTGAGGTTTATCTTGGTATAGGTTTGGGGTCTTTTTCCAGCTTATTTTCATTATTTACTGAAATACTGCAATCTTACAACATTTCCTATGTAGAAAGTTAATTTATTATTATATGACCGTACATCTCTCTCTCACACAACACCACCCCCCCACCCCCCCACCCCCATTATATTACTTTTTAAAATACCACACTTCATTGTGCCTGTTAAAGAGCTTGAAGGGGCTGTCATAGCCTGCAGTATAGAAGAAGTCTTCATGGAATGGTTGGCCTTTGTTTTTTAAGATTCTGGCCAAGGCTTCAGCTTCCTCAGCATATTTTTCTGGGGAGGCAAATCCACCAAAGGACCTGGTTAGAGTGAAAGGGAGAGAGTTTCTGTTAGGAGTNGACTGAAGTTTATGGCATGATTTCAAAATGTTAAAAAGTTATTCCATTCAAAAAATGGTTCTGAAAATAAGCCAGTAGTTTTAAGCACTAATACAAATCAATAGAAAAACACAATAAAAGGGTTACAGAAAGATGAAAAATATATTTTTGTTTCTTTAGAAAGCTCTAGGTTCTTTAGAATATCAAATACTACTAAGGAATAACATACAGGTTTTCCTATTGTTCAATTTCACATGCAAATTTTACACGCAACTTTTCATGCAAATGCTGTCTACAGCAAAACACCTTTGTTATTTTTCATCATTACTTATATAATTATAAAATGTTAGCTTAGTAACCAGACAAACTATATTTGACTAGCAGGCAAAATGGAATCACATTGTCATGTACCAATCTTAGAAACACTACTTTATATTATGATGCAGTTTTGAAAGATGCCACCTCACATTTTGCATAAAAAAGCCAAACTTGAACCTATTTATGGGCAAATGAGTAGTTAGAGCCTTTCTAATCTGTCATATTTCCCTGGTAGTTTTAGACTTAAATTTGTAAAATAGTCACCCACATAATAAGGAATTTCAGCAGAATGTAGGTTCTTCTGTCTGGAGAATTCTTTACTTCTAGTGGTTTGTGGTGTTGTGTTGGGTTTTGGTTTTGGTTTTTGGATATTTTTTTTTCTTATTTCACCTTTTTTCCAGTGTGCAGATTGTAGTTATGTGCCTGCCTAAAACTCAAGAGGCCTATGCCTTACTTAAGCCTTACTTTCCTTGAACTAGAATTTAATTAAAATTTCGTTTTTGTCTAGGTACTCATAAAACATATGACTATGTTAAGTATTGTTACAGCAAAATTCAGAAGCCGCCATTCATAGTCTCTTAGCAAAGTCTACAGTCAGTGGGCCAGAGGAAGACAGAGCATGCAAGACACTCTCACCAGTTGTGTTTAGTAGTTCAGGCAAAGTGTAAGCCTCATTTCCAGAAATCCCAAATGCATTTAGGTGGAAGAAGATGTTCAGGTCAGTCAGCAGTATAAGTTCCCTCTGGCATGACAGCCACATGCTTGTTTTTCAAAAAAAACCCATATATATACACAATGTCTCTGCAAGTCAGTTAAGCAGGCCATCACTCCTTTGACTGGGGTCCCTTTATTTGGTATAGTTTGCACTCCAGTAGGTTAAATTCCTTAGATTGTGTCTAAACTGTACAGCAAGTCTGGAATGCAGCATACTTTTAACTCTAGTCCTCCAGGCATCCAGAATGGTCACAGTTGGTGGGGCTTCCATGTATGCAGAAACCAGAGTGCATAGAAAGGGGATGACTTGGTGACTTGGGCCTTGTCTTGGTACAGACTCAAAATACAAACAGGCTCCAGTCACTTCTCATCTTGGGACATGAGAACTGGAAGGCATTCCTGCTTCCCATAATATAGACAAAGTTGTGGTATAATTATGTAAAATATTCCAATGAGTGAGGGAAATGATAATCTGAAAGGATTAACATTTTGCTTTGTCAACTATATCATCTTTTATGCACCCTAAATTAATACAGTGAAAGCCAAAATTACCTAGAGGCTTTTCTCACAAACTCAGATGATCAAAAGGTGTTATACAAAATATATGAAAAAGAAATGAAAAAGACCTGAGGAAAAAATAAAAAGGGGAGTGATTTTGTCAATAAATATTTGCAATTGAATGTTAGACACACACCGATCTCTTGGAGTAAAGGAGCTCTGCAGAAGAAACTTCTAAAATGCAAAACGGACACTTTAGAGAAATGAATAAATATATGAAAACAAACTACCTTAAATACAGCTAGTAGTAGCTAAAAAGGCTAGTAGTATTTCGTTTGTTGTGCAAAGGACATCTTTTAGGCTCTATAATTAAGTATATAAACTATTGGGTTTTCTAAAGGAGTGAAAGATACACCAAACAAAATCAGCTTTAGCCTGACTTAATAATTGATTATTGGTTTGTCAGCTTCACCAAGTCAGTGGCAAAAGCACTTAGATTTACCAGGATTGGAATTTGGATCTTAAAAGCATAAGGCACTGAGCTATCTGGTAATTAGCAAGCATTACAGTTACAGCAGACAGAATTCCAGCTTCTGAATTCGCTCAGGACTATGCTGGCACTGCCACTAGAGTAAGGGAAATGACCCCATGTATTGCTACTGACACAGCATGCTCTCTGCAAAGGCATGCCATGTCTATGCAGGATAATAAGCAGCGTATCAAAACCAGTGTGGTTTTCCCTGCAACACAGTGAGCTAGCAGAAGCAAAACTGAATTCCTAGTCTCCTGATACCTGTATTCCCTCTGCTAAGTTTTTCTAAGGAATAGAAAGCAGGGAATAGCCCACAATAATGTAAATGGGGCTACTGTCCACATGTGGTAGAGATTAAGTTTAAGAGCAAATATCCAGATTTTAATAAAGTCAAGGCACTACCTTAGCTGATATTCTATTCACTGGCACAAAACACTGATGAGACAAAGTCTATATGCAATATTTCTCTAGAAGTACATGGAAAAATAATAACAGATTTCTTCAAATTATCAAAGTAATTTAGAATAAATAACTGGGATAAAACTTCAAAGTAAGCTGTGGTTGTTCATTGCACATCTACTGTTCTATTTTTAGATAATAAACTTTAATCTGCATGTTAACATTTCAGTGATTTGAATTAAGCTTATTCCTACAGCATTTGAAATAGAAATAATCATCAAACATAATGAGAAATAGACAATAGAGATGATTGCTAATAACATAAGCCTTTCTCTACCAGTATATGCTAATTAAATGGTCCATCTCTCCTGTGACTAGCAGAAATGTGACAAACTTGTAGAACATATAGGTGGTGTAAACTGCATCTTCAGTTATACACTTAGCTGCAAAAAAAATAAAAAATCTGGAGCCTTTGATTTGAAGAAAGATTTTAAAACCACGGTTGAAAATAATTATTTTAAGTGCAAGACATAAAACAGCACAGTAAAATTGAACATACATGAGCTCACTAATTTTGGGCTAGTAGACCTAAGCAAAACACACACATGCAGCAAAACATAAGCAAAATCTCAAGCACCCACAATTCACTAACAATATCATAATCAACTTGCCTTTTCTCCCATTAACAGGTGGATTTTGATGTTTTTCCTCACAGTCTTTATAACATTAAAAACAGACAATTATGATTAACAATTGGAACAGATACTATGATGAAAAACGTAACTATGGCACACACAAATATTTTGCAAACTATGTTACCACAATTCCATGCACTATGCTTGGGTTATCACAAAACACAGACAGCGAACAGCACACAATACAGATACATAACAAAAGCAAAAAAAAAAAACAAAACTGTATTATTATGAAAAAAGGGAAAGCAAAGACGTTGTAGGACACTTTGGATTCTTAAGTAAAAACTACAAATAAAATAAAAATGAACCCTACTTTCCAGGTCCCAAATCTTGAAATTACTCCAGCATCCATATTTCTGAACAAATATTAACCCTATTACAGCAATTATTCCTTAGTTTGTTTTAAGAAGAAAATATTGATCCATATTTTCTCCTCTTATATAACAATAGGAATAGGGTTCAAAGAGGGATTTCAAAGAAACTAATTCAGGCACACTGTAAAGGGAGGATGGCATTTTTGGCATACTTATCTTTAGCTAGTAATTTTTCTTACCAGCTACTAATAAGTATATTTCTCGCTCAGCTTGTCAATTTTTTGAGCCACCTTTCCGGAGCACTTAATTCTCTCCACATGACTTCAGTAACACCTTCAGTGCATTATCCTTCTGTGGGCTTCATCCCATGGACCTTGAGGATGAGGTACATATTGCACTGCCCACTTTTAGGCAGCTAAGCTCAGCATTGATTAAACCCTAAATATTTATAACCAGAAAAGCTTATCTGTACTGCTCTTCTACATTTACCACTATTATGTGTTATCACAGACAATTTTTAACAGGGATAACAGAATGTAACCATTAACAGTGCATGTAAATTTCTGCTTTTATGTTTCTTCCTTTGAGAAAAAAGCTTAAGAGCAGAAAACAGATGGTTGAAAAAATCTTTAGATCTCTGAATGTCTTTGAACCTATATGATGTGTGTTTTCTGAAATTAGAAGGTAAAGTTGTATATTCTAATCAGATAGTATTTGAATTGAAAAAAGATTTGCATCTGTTTAGTTTTATCATCATCTATTATTTCTCATAACTCTTTCTACCAATTGAACTGTCCTTCAAGCAAGATGAGGGACATTATAATACTCAAAATATATCCATGTAATGCAGTTTCCTACTATTTCTGTTCAGCATCATTAGTCTGCCTACACAAGGTAGGGAAAAAGAAGTGTCATGATACAATACTTTACTTTCCTGTTTGTAAAAAGCATCAATGTAAAATAGAGGGTAACACACCTAAAGGGTGTCCACCCAGACCTGCTAAGGCTATAACTTGATCATAGTGAGAGAGTACTTTCATAAAAAAAAAAAGTAAAAAAGTGACTTTTTTGCAGGTTGAACTATTTTGTGAATTTTGAACTATTATTTTGTGAATTTGAACTATTTTGTGAAGCATTCACAAACTGGTAAATAAATTATGCGATATTTAGTCTTGTTATCACATAAAATGATATAATTGTTGTCTGGATTTTGACTCCTAATATAGGCTGGCTGGTAAAGCTTCCCTTCATGCTCAGAGAGAGATGTTTCTGAAGGAGATAGGCACTTCTGGTCAGACAGACCTGCCTCAACCTCCGATTCCTGAACTCCAGTAAGCTTGTTTTCTTCATCTCCTGCTGCATTTGTTTAAGCAAGGTATGACAAGGAAAAAAAAGCAAGACAAAAACATGCATGCTTTGTTACAAGCTGTTCAGATAAAAGATAAACATCAAACAAAAGACATTCACAATAGCATACAAACCATCAGTCTGTAGCATAGACTATTTTTTGAGTTAATCAAAGATTAAATAAATAAATCCTTGTGCTATTTTTCATTAGTATCTCTGGTTTACTCCAATGAGATCCTTCTAGCAAGTAATGATGGTCATATGCAGCTCTTAATATCACTTATTGACTATTTCTTATTAAATTATTGAAGCACTGGAAAGCAGACAGTGAGTACCAAGACAGAGAAAGTAGACATATATTAGTAGGTAACTGGTTTAAAAAGCATCTTCTGCTTGGTTTTACTTTAGTTTTTCTATATTCTTGTAGACCATATTTAAAATCATGTCTAAATCATAAAGAAGTGGCCATACTCTGTATCTTAATAAGAGCAGAAGAAAACAATGCAAATGCTTTTTCCAGCTTG
>NDXB01004648.1:9671-20157 GCA_002631895.1 Agapornis roseicollis
TTTTTTTTTTTTGTTTGTTTGTTTGTTTTTGGGTTTTTTTGAGGGGGAAGAGGAATAAAATCCAGATTTTTTTTTATCTTGATTTCTTCTTCTTCCAAATCTTGCCCTGACTGTCCACTTAGAGAGTCTGCTGTTTATGCTGAGGCGTACGACAACAACAGAAGCTTCTTACTATGGATCCAAAGCTGTAACAGGTAGAAGAAACTATAGTGAGCAAGGCTGAAGGGAGACAGATGGCTGGATGCTACCATGCCTGTCATCTTGTGCTCCATAAATCACAGCAAATGGTTTATCTTGTCTTCACCTTTCTAACAGGGTATTTGACTGTACCTGAACCTTTAACTTTGATCTTCATCTGAAAATTAAAATATCCGTACTCTTCGATGGTGCACAACTGCAGCAGTAACCTGTTATCATCAGTATCCTTACATATGGCTGGGATATGGAGTTTATCCTGCCCTGGCTGTTATCCACAGTCACACACCATGAGGATTAGGAAGAAGCATCATTCTGGACTATATAAATCAGTGCATTGCCTATACTCTACCACATTAACTACTTGCAACAAGAGTTTGGTATTCAGCTAAAAAAAACCAAACCAAACCCATCAAAAAACCAACCAAACCCCAGATATCACACAGTACAGAAAGAAAATAGAGCATGGCCCACATGGAAAAGAATACAGGAGTTAAAACAGACTGGCTAGGGAACTAGGATATAGAAATAACCAGGAGTTGCATGGAAATGCAACTGAAATAAAGATTGCATTGAGAAGTAAACAAGCAGAACTGAGTTATTTCCAGCCCCAAATTCTGAGTGGATTGGACAAGAAATGACAGGCCATACCAGATTACTTACGTTTCATCTAGGTTTCCTTGATAACTGATTTTCTGACTCAAAGAAAGATCTAGACTACCTGGAGTTCAATAAATGGGAATTCATTAGCTGAAGTGAAGAAGGCGAGGACCGAAAAACTAATTGTAAGAGAGCAAGGGAAACAGACAAATAAGGGTGACAATGAGCTATGCCAAAATTGTTTTTAACATTTTCAATGACCTTACCACAAAAAGCATACTAATGAAATTTGCCAGTGATTTGCCAGCAACAGAAGATTGGAAGGTTAGACAACAAGAATTAGAGGAATAGAAACAGAATGAAATTCGGTATCATAAAACATGTCAAAATGGCCTAATAAGAAAAAAAAAAAAAAAAAGGATATGAAATAGGAGCTCATCAGGGTAGAAGCTGCTCAAAAGAATATGAGCATACAATCTGAATGTAAGATGACAACAAGCTGCACAGTGATACCTGTGAAAGTAACAAAAGACATCATCTACTTTGTTAAAAGCACGCAGGTAATGCTAGGGGGAAGAATGTACAGCATTGAACAGCTTTGACTCCAATACTGCCTAAAATTTTGCTCAAATTGAAGGGAACTGGTGAAGCTTGACTTGCTTCTGTTAACAAATGAAAGCTGAGAATGGATAGAAGCCCATTAGTGTCTATAAATACATCACAGGGATAAATGCCAGGAAGGGGAAAGATCTCATTGTGTGAAAACAGAAGATGCTGGCACAAGAATAAAGCAGTGTGAGCTTTCCGTGAATAAACTGAAAATTGGATGTCAACAGAAGGTTTTTAACCAGAAGATTGACATTCTACAAGGAACGGTCTTCCTGTGGGCACAGGGGATCCAAACTTGCCAGTATTAAAAGCTTGCTGAGTTCCTAGAAAGCAGGGACTGGAGTCTGCAATGACTGGGAGTGGAACTTCTTCATCTCCAGGATGCTCTCCAGATTTCTTACTACTTCAGGGCAGACCCAGGAAGCTCTTGGAGTTAACATAGCAAGGTGTAATAAGAACCTGCAGACACCTTAGAAGCTGAATGTGTGGTCTCAAGAGTGTTAGCTTTTTCATTGCACAAGTATTAGGATTAACCTGTCTGGCACATGAAATTAGTTTTGTAAGGCTAATAGAAGATGCATTTCCTGGATTTCTGACTCCCTCAGAATTCTGAAATGTCAGCATGACACAACACAGCATCCTAACCCAAATACTTCCTAATGCTCCTATTTCACTGCTAATATTTAACAGGAACTAGAGCTAGGGCATCTCATGGAGGTTTGCTGTCATTGACATAAGGTAGAAAGACAACAAATACTTTACAGATCTAAAAATAAACACAAACAGATGTAAATCAGTGAGCTTTTTCCACAGACCTCTTTGCTTTCAGTGCCAGTTCTATTTCAAGGTTTATTTGTTGTTTTTCCCCCCTCCCCCCTTTTTTTTTCCTTTAAGCTTATAAGTGGATAGAAATTTGATAAACAAATTAGGAGAAGGATTACTCCAAGCCTCACTAAAGGCCACACTGAGATCAAATGCTCCCATTCACCTTGCATTTTTGTTTCTGGCTGAATTGCCTGTCAGACAGTGAACAATTTCACCCTTTTTATTGGAAGAGAATAATAGAGTGGCTTGGGTTGAAAGAGACCTTTAAGATCATCTAGTTCCAAAATCCATGCCATGGGCAGGGACAACTTCCACTAGACCAGGCTGTTCCAAGCCCCATCCAACCTGACCTTGAATGTTTCCAGGGATGGAGCACCCACAACTTCTTTGGGCAACCTGTTCCAATGTCTCAGCACCCTAACAGTGAAGAATTCACCCCTAATATGTAATCTAAATCTACTTCTTTCAGTTTAAAGCCATTACTTCTTGTCCTGTCGAAAGGTAAGAGGATCTTAATTTTACGGAGATGTAGGATACCAGCT
The DNA here is from genome assembly GCA_002631895.1 of Agapornis roseicollis. Classification (NCBI taxonomy): domain Eukaryota; kingdom Metazoa; phylum Chordata; class Aves; order Psittaciformes; family Psittacidae; genus Agapornis; species Agapornis roseicollis. The sequence continues at coordinate 12,443 of NDXB01004648.1, forward strand.
TAGCTGGCTCGGTGCGAAGAGCAGCTCCTCTAAATCTGCCTTCCCAGCCAGAGGAGGGACATATTTATGCCCGTCCCTGTTCCCCAGCGGCCTCCTCGGCTCCGCCTTTGGTCTGTCTCATGTCCCTGGAAGCCCCGCAGACACTTGTTCCAGGAGTCAGCAAAGCCCCGGGGGCTGCAGCTGAACGTTTTAGCAGCCACGGATTACAGAGCACAAACCCCGGCATTTTTTTATTTTTTTTTTGCCAGTAATTACGTATAATTAAAATTATATGATGTTCTTCCAAGAGAAAGTTTCAATGTAAACAACATTCAGGAAAACGAAGTAAGAATTTGGGGTGCGGTCCGGGAAGTGAGGTGCATCACCTTTTTTTCAGCTGAAATACGAAAGCTGATGATGTTTTGTTATGCAAATACCCAAAACTCGACTCCCGCTGCACTAATACTTAGCGTTTTGCTGTGGCTTTGGGGCCCGCTTTCCCAGTGCCCCGCCCCGCCCGTGGCTGCCGCGTTCTTGGCACGGCCCTGCACTGTGGGCTCTGTTCCCCGGCCCGACGCAGCGCGGGCCCGTGCGAGTCCCGTTCGCCGGCGCTGCCTGGGCCTACGGCTGTTCCTCGGGGCAGGCGGCGACGCGGCACGGAAGTGCATCTCCCTGTGCCCCGCAGCTTCCCGCTTCGCAGCAGCCTCCGTTTGTGGGCCAGAGCAGAGCGCAGTGCAGCCGATGCGGAGGAAACCACGCCAGGGCAAGCTTTCAAGGAGACTTCTTTTGTTTGGTTTGTTGTTCTCTTAATCAAATAAACCTAGAAAGTATCTATTTGCTCCTTGTGTCTGGAAAACATCAGAATTACGATGCTAACATTTCCAAATGGCAAAAAGCGAATTTCAAATAGCTGGCAATGAAAATGCTCGATAAACACATGCTGGCTGAAAGTCACTTCTCTTTCACACCCACTACGCCTGAACCCTGTATTAACCATATGCTTTTACAAAGTCAGTTTAAATTCAGCGCGGGGTTTATAATCTGCTTTGTTAAAATGCAGCTGCAATAACCTCAAGCTCCTGAAAATTTAAGCTAAAGAGAAAGTGAATGCTGAGATTTGCAATCACACAAGAGACAGAACATTTATCCTCTATCACAAACCAGTTCCGATTCTTTCAGTAAGTAGTGGTGGTATTTTTCTGTGCATCATACTGCTTATTGCTGCCTTCAATTTCACTGATCATTTTGTATTTATAAATGTATAAATTCCACAGTTAATAGTATAGAAAATTGAACGTACACATAAGTGAAAGTTTGATAAGATTTCACATTTAATTTCAGCCTCACCACGTGTTGAAAATCATGCACCTTATTTAGAGTTGCCTCATGAGGTTCCTGACTCTTCTTGATTGGCCTGATTTCTTTACAGAGCTGGATAAGGTGGTAGTCTCATCTCCCTTCTATTTGTATCAACTTGTCAGCAGCAACTGTAATTTGCTGGATTTAGAGCCCTGTGCATTACACTGCATGGGTTATAATTGTAACTGTTAAATCACCGGGCCTCTTAAACAGCCAATTCATTAAAACTGTTTCCATGTGGTTAAATATTAAAAATCTGTGGCCACTACCAGGATTGTAGCTGGTAGAGTTTGCATCCTAAACCCACTTCCACCAGGACTGTTAATGGGGCAGTCACCTTCAGGCTGCTAGTGGGGGTTCAGTCAGGAACTGGCAGAGCCCAGACAGCATACTATGGCAGAACCTGCCCAGGGCATCCATCCCATCAACACAGGGCTCTCCTGTACAAGGGACTGGGTATGCACAGTAAGGAAGCTTCTAGTCCAGAGAGCTTTCCATCTTAACCCAGAAGTAAGCAGCCAACACGTAACAGACAAATCACATCTGTATAGGGTACACCACATGGACAACCTTCACCGCTCCCTCTTCTAATAATTTCCTTAATCCAGTTCCCCATAACTCAGTCCCTGCTCACACAATGACAACATCTTTCTGGCCTGCTGCTCTTGAAGGCAGAAGCTAAAAAATAAACCTCTTCTCCTCCCCCAAGCATACTTGTGAACTTTCTGATGGAACATTTTACTTTTGAAAAATGAACGTTTGTCAAAACAGAAAAGTTTGAGGAACAGAGGCAATTTTGTTGACTCTTCAAACTTCAGATTCTTTCCAGTTCAGCTTCTCACGGGCTGAGAAGTGCCAAGGCCTTAGAAGCTGTGGCTGAATCATTCCCATCAAAATCTTTTGAACTCTGAGCTTCTTATCAGCCCACCAGACAAGCAACCAAAGCTCTGAGCTGCAAAGGGAAGCCTGTCAGTTGTTTTTAGACACTTCCATTCTACTCCTCTTAGACAGGAACTTTTGTTTCCAGGAAACTGAGTAATAGTAAATTTCAGTCCAGTGAAGGAAGATTTTGTTTTGTTTTTTACATGGAAAACTCAACACATAAAGATCTTTCACCATATAAATAAGCACATAAAGGCATGAAAAGGTGATCTTCCAGCAATCTACTCAGCCAGAAAGTAGGCAAGAGCAGACCATTTATTTGGGAAGTCTGTAAGTACAGCCTGTGCTCTGCAATCACCCTTTCCTTCTGTCAGGACACAAAATCGCAGAATCATAGGATGGGTTGGGTTGGAAGGGACCTTAAAGACCATTCAGTTCCAACCCCCACTGCCACAGGCAGAAGCACCTTCCACTAAACCAGCCTGCCCAAAGCCCCATCAAATCTGGCCTTGAACACCTCCAGAAATGGGACATCCACAACTTCTCTGGGCAACCTACTCTAGTGTCTCACTACCCTCGCAGGGAAGGATGTTTTCCTAATGTCTAATCAGTTTAAAGCCATTCCCCATTGTCCTGTCACTAAATGCTGTTGTAAAAAGCCCCTTTCTTGTAGGCACCCTTTAGGTATTGGAAGACTATCATAAGGTCTCCCCTGAGCCTTCTCTTCTCCAGGCATCTCAGAGCATCTCTGGTCTGCAGGACCTATTTGACCTAGCTTTACCTCTTTAAAGAGAGTCCATTTCTCACATATTAGTCTTTCAGTAGAATATCTTCCCACTCATGCTTTTTTTTTTTTCCTCAAATGTGCAGTATTACCCCCTCCTACACCTTTAAGTTACACAGCCATTTCTAACTAAAATAACAAGTAATTCACCTAGGAGAGCATTCTTGATACAGCAACATTCTTGACATCAGCAGGACAGATTTGTAGAGCCCTTGAAAAACAACTTTATTCAGCACTCAGTTGCAAATGCAACTGCAAGCCATAGATAAATCCCCATTTTGTCCCCTTTGTAGCAGCAGCTGTCCAAGCTAATTTGCACAGCTAGCTTAACCCCATGTTTAATATGGGACCTGGGCTGAGGAGAGAATCCCTGCTGTGCTCCTGTTTGGCTCCCTGACAACACAGTTATTATTTCTCACATTATTTCTGCTACAGTAACACCTAAGAGCTCCAGCCTCTGACATGGACCTCACCATTACTCAGTGGACAAACACACAGCAAAAAGACCAGTCCTTGTAGCAATGGAGCCTTACTACTGAGCTTGAAGCAAACTGACAGAGAAACACAGATTTTCCTCTCTTAACATTGATAGTATCTCCCTGCTGATAGAATCCTGGGAATTTGAGGTCAGATGCTGTAGCTGCTTTTACTAAGAAAAGGAGCAAACCGACTGTGTAGTAAGGTCAAACACAAAAAGAAAGCAAGAATAGATGATGATGGCTTTCCTGCTTATGAATTGCAAGGGATTTCTGAGCACTTCCATAAGGATCAAGACAGTGCCAAACGCTTGCAGGAAACTAATAATGTGACCAGGCAGCTTTGTTCAAGAATCACTGCGCACTGCAGTCAGTCAGCAATACCAAACACAACACCAGGTACATCCCTCACATGAGGCTCCTATTCACTTCTTGAATCTGAACCTTACCTATTTGCAGTATTTTAAAGCAAGACACCTAGAAGGCCTTTTGTTGCAACTAGAAAGAAGATGCAAATAGAGCTGAGGCTGACAGAATGACCAAACCCCTTGCTATTTATTTAGTATTGTTACTTCAGAAGATTGCTTGGACATGCTGTCAAAGCTGATCCAGGAAAAATCTGTCTCAAGCACTCCTGAAGTCAGCTAAGTGGCAAGATCAACTGACAGCAAGGAAAAAGCTTTCAAATGACTGAAAGCATTTAGGAATAAAATAAATGATCTGTCTTTGGGAGTGTTTTATACAGTAATACTTGTACCTAGACTGATACAAATACCTTTACAATAGACAAAGTCTTTCACTGAGAGATAAGTTTTTATTTAAATAGGATTATCAATTACATTTGATGTTCCAATTCCTGTGTGTTAGCCACGGTCTTTGCTGCAACCACAGCAGTATTTCTACCTGATTACAGTACATGAAGTTGCCTGAAAGAAGAGGTTCTGTGGCAACAAGCTCTGTGAAAATGGAGTATGGATTCTGCAGCAAACATCTGAGTCTATTAAATAAATACAAGCCATGTACCATGTGCCATTGTTTGTACATGGCAGTCCTTGGGTAATGTTTGGACCTGACAACCTTAAAGGTCTTTTCCAACCTAGCTGGTTCTATGTACAATATAGGGAAAATACCGGGACACTGTGTTGATAGTTGGTTTAACCCAGCTGGTACAGAATCTGTTTTAAACCATTAAAGGAATTCCTAAGTTAGAAGAACTGGTGTTATCAGGGCAGAGCAGAGCATTGGAACAGAAGCGACCAGGAATCACGAGGAAAACTGGTACACTTGTTACCCAGCTTGTCATTCAGCTGACAATACCAGGTGATATGACAGCCCATGTCATTTCATCTTTATTTCATCAGTTTGAATCTACCTCAGATCAGTGGTGACCAGGATTAATAGATGCTTCAATATGAGACTGGCCTTCCCTTTCTACTCAGAACCAAAATACTCATCCTGCTGAACACTACTAACTGCTGAAGAGTGTTCTAGAGTAAGAAGTGTTGGGGAAAAAAAACAACCCACAAACCATAAGTGTTTCTATCTTCCTCCTCAGAAAATAGTTTTGTTGAAAGTTCTACCACTCCATATTCTAACATTCTTAATTTGAACCATTCAACCTTACAGAGATACATTTCAAGTTATAAAAAAAAAAAATAAATTAAAAAAATTAAAAATAGTATTTCATTGCTCCAAAATAGTATTTTTGGGAATGGAATACTCTTATTCATTCCATAGAAAAGAAAGCCTTTTGTTTCAAATCAAAACCAAGTGTAAACTTAAATCATTGAGAATATCCCAGAGACATTCTGTCAGCTGCAAAAATGCGCTTCAGGCTACCTCAGGGAGGGCAGGTTGTCTGTAATACATCACTGACAGATGCACTTGGATGTGTCTGGGATGGCAGTCTAAGTATAAACTGAAAACATCACAGTCTTTGGTACTCCACTGCTTTGCAGGTCAAGACTGAGACCTGCACTGCCATTTCACAGGCAGTCATCTGCTTTGTGATTGAAAAGAGGATTTTATTCCCTAAGACTATCAGTTGAGCACCTCTAGAGGCAACAAAGATAACAAAAATGAAACAACTAATAGATCCTAACTTTCTTACCAAGAGCACTGATGAAGTAGACCAGAGGCCTAGCAGCTTTGCAGTAGTTAGTTTTGGATCAGGCATGGGTAACTTACACTGTGACTTATCGGGATCCTTATGGAAATTATGAACATGTTTTGGAGTACCTGAAAGCAGTGGGACTAGGTGGAGTAGCTGACACTTCTCTGCCCTAGCCCTGTCCACAGACCACACAGTGCAGTCTTCATAACCACACAGCATTCAAATTCCTTGCACAGACACAGACAATCAGACTTGATGTAGATTTTATTTGGCAATTGATAGAGTTGACATCTAGTGACAGTGACACTTGTTTCTTGCATTTGCTGAAATACATGGAAGTTCATTAGGCTCTAACAAACAAGGCTAACCCATGTCTATACTGCAGTTGAGAAGGATGACTGCAGGGGATGTAACCATGTAGTTAGCTTCCTTACCAACAGCATCACAGCCACAGCAATGCACATTTCAGACAGGGCACACGAGACAGATAATCTGGTATCCTGGGTACAACACACAGGTCTATGAGCAGCAGAAGAGAAGGATTACATCCAGCCCTGTTCAGGCCAGCTTACTGCCTAAACCTCTCCTGGAACGAGATCTGAAGTGAGCTAGACTGACAGCACAGGAATCATTGCAGGGTATACATATTAGCATTAATTCATTTTGCTTAAGTACTAAAGGCTGAGAACAATGCTGGAGGTTGTGCTCACTATTCTCAAAGATCATAACAGAAAAGAAAAAACTCAACTCATTCATAAAATCTAATGTCTGATATATATTTTTTTTTTCAACTACAGAAGCTATTACAGCAATTTTGACACTTTCAGGTTTTATTCTACAACTCTTCTTAAAAGAGTGGTTATTTTTTCTTAATGTTACTGTGTATTTCCTTTCAAAAATATTCTGCCTTTGTTGCTGAGGAATACTAGCTGAGACTGCAGCAAAATTGTTGCCTCAAGACAAATTGGCATTCATCATTCAAGCAGAAAAATAAATTAAGTGCAACATTTAGGCACTCTGCTTTGGGTTGTTGGGAAAAATCAACAAAGGGAAAACAAATGTTATGTCAACTATTGACTGTAGAAACTGACTAAATGAGTAATTTCACCAGTACTTATACAGTCCTGCACTTCACAAGGTACTTAAAACTGTGAAGGCTTTTAATAGTTTTTTATTGGAACCAGCAATCAACTTTACATGTTTTGGATAGAAATATGTGACCTCAGTAAATCCTAAAAGCTACATACATCCTTCTAATATTTCAATTTGGCACTTAAAAACAGCGATAGCAATATTATTACTATTGAGAATTGTTAGACACATTTATGACTTTTGCTACAGTCTGGTAGACTGTATTACTGCTTTACCTTGCCTTTCAAGAATGTCTTTCATCCTAAAGGGTTCAAGAGTCCTTACACACATTACAAATGCACAAAGCGGACTAAGACAGATCATTTCATGTACTAGCAGAATGAGGCCATCTCCACAGTGGAAAGTGTCTATTTTACTTTCCTCTAGTACTTGACATGAAAGGGGATGGTAAGATTCTAAAACCATGGCGTTTGCTACTGGGATATCAGACACTTGGCACAAGTCTTACCAACATCTACTACAGAGCACATATTCCTCATCACTTGTACCCCATGAACAACAGGTATTGCTGCTGGTTTGGTAAANATTTTACTTTCCTCTAGTACTTTAGGACATGAAAGGGGATGGTAAGATTCTAAAACCATGGCGTTTGCTACTGGGATATCAGTCACTTGGCACAAGTCTTACCAACATCTACTACAGAGCACATATTCCTCATCACTTGTACCCCATGAACAACAGGTATTGCTGCTGGTTTGGTAAACTTCTACCATGAAAACCAGGATGCAATTTACCCATAATTTACATACTCCCTCAGTACTGATTTTAAATCACTATCACTTTACTAGGGCCACCAACATTCTTTAAGATACCCTCAATCCCTACCCTAGATTAACTTAATATTGCCTTATTAGAAATTTTTGCCTGCTTTCCACTCATCCTTTTTACCCAACTACCAATCAAAACATTACATGTCACCCCACTTCCTCCCCCCCCCCAAAAAAAAAAAAAAAAAGTAATAGTTGGCCCC
>NDXB01004649.1:8893-30679 GCA_002631895.1 Agapornis roseicollis
ATAAAATAAAAAAAAAAAAAGGAAAAATGAGCAGACCTAAATAAGACTTGAATATGAAAGGAAAATATAAACCAGATGGGAATGATGGAGACACGTTTTCATATCTTTCTTTTCTTTTAAGATTGGTTTAAGTTTCCCTTCACTGCACTGGCTTTCTGCCGCATAGTAATGTGAGGCAACATTATTTGTTCAGCAACAGCAGCTGGGAACTATTCATTGGCTGTGCATTGCTGCCTGACTACACTGAGGCTGGATCCAGTCTCCAACAAAGTTCAGTGGGAACGCTCCCACTGCCTTGTTTGGACACTGGTGCAGGTGCTGGAGGGGATAGCCTGATTCCTCTTAAGTTGATAGCAAAGTCTTTGATGAGGTCAACCTCTCCTTGGGTACTGACAACTCCACTGTCAGTGTTTTGGGGGAAAGAGAAGAGAAACCCTCCTGTTGCTTCTGTGCTATCATATGTGTCTCTGACCATTAATAAGCTTGGAAGCTGCAAAATAACTAACTGTGGGGCTGGTTGTAACAGTGCTGGACACTTCATCCTTCTTGCACCCACTAACAACAGAGAATTTTTGTCTTCTGTTCTGCTCCTCCTAATTAAGCCATAGTGGCCACGGTAGCTCTGGGGCTCTTTCTTCAAGTCATTGTTTCTTGGTATGGTTTTACTGACACATGAAAAATCTCAGGGGCAGGAGTCTCATGGTGTTTTTGACTGAAGCTCGAGCTTTAAAGCTGGGACTGAGACTGCTTCACTCTACTGCTGACAATTTAGCAAATGGCCCATGTTATGCTGCTTTGATCTTGTGAAAGTTTTCAAAAATTTCATCCTTGAAGAAAGCTACAGGCCCAACAGATCCCCCAGTTCATTAGCAATCCTTTAGCAGTTCCCAACAATTAGAGCTGTCAGCCAGCCGAACTCCGTTCGGAGGCCACGCATTCAAAATCCCTGACTAATGACTTGGTAAAAAGACTTGACAGTGTGTTGCAATTTGTTATAATTGAATCTAAGCTGCATCGGCTGTTTGAGGGGCTGAAATGTTTTCAAACATTACATTAATTTAAATTAATGCCACAAAAATATTCAGAAATCGCGTCTGTCAGATTCAGTGCTAATAACCATGTTCTTTTCAGATATGAAGAAGACATTTCATCACCATTTGAAAACATTGTCAGGCAGGCAGTTTGAATTCCCCCTCCTCCTCACCTCTTAAGAGAAAAATAAGTTGATAATCATTATATTCATGAGAGGAAAGTGCTTGGTAACTGGAATGGGATGGGAAGAAGAGGACTCCTGAACTATGAGACCCTGGGGAAGTATAATTTGAAAAGCCCATTACAAATAATAATTTTCACTGACTGCCTTTCAATATTAAACTTCCAAAAAAATTAAAACCAATTCTGCAGCAATTGTTGGAGAAAGTTCAAAAATAAGATTCATCTTTTCATAACTCATTTTCTGCCTTTATTTTAACTGAGGACACATAAGCTGAACAGTGGGACATTTGGCAAGCAGACTTCCAGCACAAGCTCTCTGGTTAAAACTTGCATCTGCTTTCAGAATGCCTCTCACTCAAAAGAGGTGGTATGACATGAGATATCGAGGCAGCTTTACTTTCCAAATAAATTATTTGCTTCTTTTTTTTTAATCTTCTGTTAGTACTGGAAAGCTTTCCATTTAAGTTGAGAAGGTCTCAGACTGTAAGCCCTGAGCATGAATTTTCCTACTTTGGGTGCTCTAGAGTCTGAAAATGCAATTTAGACTCCTTATTGCGTTTGTATGAAGACTATTTAAAAGCCAGCTCCAGACACAATTTGGGAATTTGCCTGAAAATCAAGACAGTTTGGATTCAGCGTTTTTCCTCTCTCTCAAAACAACTTGAGTGGACAAAATGATGAGTTAATATATAATCAGTACAGAAATGTTAGTACTGTAAATGTCACTGAAGGAATACATTTCTTTCTAATATGCCTATGCAATTTAAGCTGAGCTGGGACACTACAAGTTCCAGTTATCATCACACTCCTTTGCCTAACTGACAAGGAAACTATTGATAAACCCTAGCATAGAAAGAACTAATTAACTTTTCTGACCTACAGAAACTAATTGCAACCTCTTAACCTGGTTAACCTGGTGCTGTTAACACCAGTTTTACTCCTCTAAGGTTCTGAAAGTCATGGCATTCACCTGACCAAAGATGGATGTCCACTGTTTACACACTCAACTCTGAGCTGGTCAGTGGGTAGAACTGATGGGAGAAGTTCACCTCTTCATGAGATTGATCAAGTCAGCATTCGCAATACTGGGGTTTGAATGGTAGAAAGCTGAGATAATCTCAGTTCCTAATCAGGAATTGGACTTTCTTAGAAAACTGACTGATTACAAAACCAGTCAAAGAGAGAAGCAAACAGACCCTACTCTGAATCCCTTCACATTCATAGCCTCTTCTGACTTCTTGCTTCTCTTTCTCCAAGCTCACATCTGTTTTCTTGTGCACTGTATTATGAATGATCCTTTATATTAGTAACTACCTTTTCTCTATATTTGCTATTAATATTGTAGACCTGATTTTTAATAAATTGCAAGTAAAGCCTCAGAAGAGTCTTCAGTACAAATGCAAACACCCTCTGAAAGAAGTATATGAACATGCCTGTGCTTCTTTAGTGATAATGTAATGCACTTTTTTATTTCTTACAAAGATTTACACATGTAGACCTCTATATTAGCTAGATGGTATGGGAAGAACTAATAATAGATTAGTTATTACTTTGGTGTTGACAGTTTCACAAACAAAAAATGTAACTGGTTAAGCTCCTTTTATAAAAGTTACTTATACAAAAAGACCTTCTCTGCTATGTTCGATTATTAAAAAATGTCAACAGTCAGCTTTGAGTTCTTAGACTTCAGCATTCCCAGGTTTTACAAAGATGTGTGTTCCAGGGATCATGGTTATCATTAACTAAATCACAGAAGAATATTCTACTAACATATCCTATATTAATTTCATATATCCATTTTCTTTAAGCTTTATGGATGTGATTCCATTAGGCAGGTGTAATTTCAGGAATGCTGATGTGTGGTCCTTCTTGAACACTTAAGTCTAGATTTATTTCAATAACTTTATCCATTGAAGCTAGGCTCACTCTATAGACATGGAAGTATGAGAAGCACCTCCAAACAGAGATTTGCCTCTTTACTTTAGAAAACCATCTCCAGATGCTGCTTCTGCAACAGGCATGTTGCTCATTCAGATGCCTTACAAGGTCAGGGAACATTGCAGCTTTTCAGATGCTTACAGAAAAGAATCCACAGAAAATATCCTTGAAATGCTTTTTGTTCAAACTTTTTCTGTATTTTCATACTATAAGCTTGCCAGGAGCTGCCCTCTAACTCTACCAACAGTTCATGACAACAACCCAATTTTCAGTTATATTCATTTCATATGAAACCACAACACTGAGCTTACTCCTAAAGATAATGCTGTAAAAAAAAAAAAAGAAACCAAGTTTCTGAAAAGTGAGGGCCTCATTTACAAGATTCTTACACCCATATTTTAACATTTTATTTATAACCGTATTCTGGTGTACTTTGAGTGCCTAACAACATCTGCTGAAGTCAGAGGCAGCAGCTTCATATGTGCTTAGTAGCAAAAGTTTTGATTTAGGTACAGCAATGTAAATTGGGTGGCTTAATACAATGTGCTACCTGATAAATATATAAAAGATGATATTTTTTTCTTTCATATGAGAGTTATGCCTTACCTACTGTATGTTACAGCAGTTTCTTGATGCAATCCCCATAGCATGCTTGAATTCCTACTGCAAATTGCTACCTTTTAATTATTTCTAAGATACTTTCATGTTTCCTTGCTTTATTCAGTGAGCAGCTTGTCTGCTCAAAACAGTAGAGTTTTTCTCTTTCTTCCAACCTCAAATCAAAACATGTAAACTGAAGTAAAAACTGATTTAGAAAAGCGGGAGAGAGGGAATGTTAATTATCCAAAGGTGTGAGATCTACAAAAAGAGCCAAGTCACAAAAGGGTTATCCATTTAACTTAAATAGCCAAGTTAAACAAGACACAATTGGGGTTAATTTAGCTTTCCAGGCGTTCATAAACTCATACTTGGGAGGTCGAAGGAGGGAAGTCAATTAGCCCCAATTGTGTCTTGTTTAACTTGGCTGGGTGAATCACTAACCCTTTTGTAAGCTGGCTCTTTTTCTAGTTATCACACCTTTTGTATGACCAAACAGTTTTATAACTTGCTTTTTTATTGATGTTAAATATTTTTTATCAGATATCACAGTTTCCTTGGAGCAGTGGTTTGATAGCAGCATAATTAAATAACAAGAGTGCATTCATCCATTTCAGTGCTCAGATAAAACAAATAACTATGGATAGAGATTTGAATAAAATCACACACTCAACAGGCTTTGTATTCATAGATTCCTGAAGCAAAGCCAAGTGCATAATCGAAAGGGCTGTATGGAGCAGTTGGTGAAAACCGGTTGGAATGTCCATGTGTTAAATTAGACACAAAGAGAAGCATCAACACTCCCATGAATGCAACTAAAACAACAGAAAAATCCTACTTAACTCTGTAAAAGAAGCTCTGGATGGAGCATATTTTGAATGCTTGCAGTACCAGTTGTTAATTTTTTTATTCAACAGGCTGCTAAATTCAATTTTAGCAATTGTGTCCACAAATATCAATAAAATGCTCCTGCTGACTGGTACCTGAGTTAATGCTGTCCTGGATTTAACAGTAGCAGTCATTTTTTCTTCATAGTAGCTGATGCAGCTGTGTTTTGACTTTTGGCCTGGGAACAGAACAGATAATAGGAATGTTTTTAGTTACTGCTCAAATGTTTTACTCTGACCAAGGACTTTGTAAGTCTCATGCTCTGCCAGGGAGGAGGGGAGGCTGGGAGGAAGCAGGGACAGGATACCTGACCCAAACTGACCAAAGAGGTATTCCATACCACAGCACATCCTACCCAGGATGTAGAACTGGAAGCAGTTACCCAGAAGGGCTAGCTCTCTGGGGGGGGTGGGAGGAGGTATTCAGTCAGTGCTTGGTTGGGCTGGGTGGGGTGAGTTATCTGTCAGCAGGTGGTGAGCAGCTGTATTCTCTTCCCTGGTTATTTCCCTCATTACTATTATTGGTGGTAGCAGCAGTGATTTGTGTTATACCTTAGTTACTAGACTGTTCTTATCTCAACCTGTGGGAGTTGCATTCTTTTGATTCTCCTCCCCATTCCTCTGGGAGCAGGGGGAGGGCAAGAAAGGGGGGGGTTGAGTGAGTGAACGAGCTGTGTGGCTGGGTTTAAACCACAACAATGGCTTTTGTGCATAAGATGCAAACTGTGAGTAGAGAAAAAAAAAAAAAAAAACTTCTAACAAGCAATAATCTTTTCTTTCTGAAACAGTAATGGAAACAGGTCAGAGACACACAGGGAGCACATCCACAATGGGAGCCTGTCAACACACACCTTGAGTATCTGTCACTGTGGTCAAACTCTTGTTTTATAGACCTCTTTCGTTGGTGTCTTTGGAAGCTTAATTTGTCTTTTCTTTTTTTCTCTCTCTTTTTTTTTTTTTAATTGTTGTTAGAGAACATATGTATTCCAAGAAGTTCCATTGCACTGACATTCATCCATCATCGAACACACACACTAACACTTCCAGTTCCCTATGTATGTCTTCTACATGCAAGCTACCAACATCACTTTAACATATTATTTGTGTCCCAGTAGGGTGCTGCAAATATTTCAATGTTAAAACCAGTGAATAGACAAACAATAGCTGAATATTTAGCAGAAATGTAGATCCTGGATCTTGAGTGAGCATTTAGCTGCTTCGTTTAGATAATACTATGATACCTGGTAGAAAGTCCCTTTACATTAGTTTCATTTCAGGTGTTGCAAGGTAGGAATGTTTAGCAAGGGTCTTTCCTAAATATTGTGGCTCTGACATTATCATTCTTCTTTGCAGTGGTACTGTGTAGTGTTGCATTCCTTTCTCTGTGTGTGTGTTATTATAAGTGTCTCATCTGGTGGGCCCAGAAATTACCAAAATATTGGAATTGTTCACTCTCCCCTATTGTGCAGAAACACTGTGCATAAGTCAGAAAGCTTCTTGGCAATTTAATTTTATTAGAGATGGATTGAGCTACTGCCTGGAGTTAATATGACTAAGGTGAACACATCTCTCCTTGGTTTCTGAATACTGGGGTAACTCAATATCACCTCTGACTGATACTTGATATGTAATATGATGGATAAACCCAGTGGAAACAACTAAGTAATTACTGAAAAGTATAAAGAAGCCAGATGAATTCAATGGGTTTTCCCTCTTATAATGTCTGAAAACAGTTGCTGCTAGAAATGTGTACATAGTTGCACACATACCCATAGCCTTGTCATGCACAATGCAGTACTTGCTAAGTTTTGCTCACACTGCATCTACAGCGTGTTGGAGGGATTTTATTTCATCGCTTTCAAAATAACTTTCCATGTTTATGTGATCTCCCTTTTCTAAACCTGAGTTGCACACTAACATATTTCAATAATATTGAATATAGTTTTGACATATCATATCATGAATTTTTGCTTTGTAGTTTTTATAGTGTGTGGCAGAAGGAACTAAACTAGAGAAAATGTCTCTGCCTGGATATAATCGGACAAAGCAGCTGTTCCAGGTCATGCTCATTTAAAATGTTAAGAATTTTTTCCTTAAACTTGTCCTGTTGTGATATTTGACCAGGCTCTTTGTGGGTATTTATCGTCATCCATTATTATTTCAGCAGATTCTGTCACCTCTTTGATCTCGTTCAGTATTTTTTTTCTGGTCTGGAGGCCGGTAGTATAAGACCACTAGTGTACTTGTACAACTTAGTGAGACTCAGCATACTTACAATTAGTGTCAAAATGGTGTTTAATCTTGTCACTACCACCCTCAGCAAAGTATCCACAACAGAATCAGAGAGGCTTTTTCTTGTTATTGCTCTCCCGAGGATCTCTGCCTGCCAATAAGAAAAAAGGTGGCTGCAATTTCATGTGCCTACAATGGCCATAGATTTGACTATTTAGCAAACTCCAAAAGCTTCAGCTACTTTGAAGTCCCTTTCTTTCATTACAAACAGGGCCACATAAATGCTGTAGAACATCACTTCCCTGACCAAATATGACATGGTTTCCCTTTCAAATAAGGTCCACAGAGGAAAATAAATGATTTTGCAAAATTCCTGCTTTATTCCTTCATGTTAAGTATGATTTTTACTATTCAGGGTCTACATTAGTTAATGCACGGCTGATGTTCCTAGCTGGAGTGCACCTCTCAGGTGCACTATCATCTTTTTGATGATACAGCCCGTGAGATCTGTGTGCAGGATAAATATCAGGAACTGTTAAGAAAAGGAGAACAGTACTGGAGCTGAAGTTAATACAAAATGCTTCAGTAGGTAGGCAGGTATGATACAATATTAAAATGAATATAAAAAAAGTATTCTGATGAAGGTAAAAAAAAGTTTGGGTTAAAGACAGTAAGCATGTCACAAAAATCCGCCATTGGTAATAATACTATTTTAAAGAGTTGTGTTTTTTTTCTTCCTCTTGTGAGTTAGTAGGCATGCTGCTCATTCTCAAAGTAGGGAGAAATTCTGGTATAATTAAAATTACAAGATACAGTGAACTCTGTGCACTGGAATGGGTTGCCCAAGAGAGATGTGAGTGCTCCATCCCTGGCAGTGTTCAAGGCCAGGTTGGATGAAGCCTTGCATGGCATGGTTTAGTGTGGGGTGTCCCTGCTTATGGTAGGGGGGTTGGAACTAGATGATCTTAAGGTCCTTTCCAACCATAACTATTCTATGATTCTATGACCCTATAAGGTTTCATATTACAGCACTTGAACTGAGGTGTACAGCGCCCAGGGGTGCATGATGTTTGTCATTACAAGAAAATGGGAAAGACAGGGAAGGGAATAATCAATAAACTCATGCAATATTTGAACCAAAATAAATTTGTTTCCAAATGATTACTGAAATGCAGTGTTGGTGCTGATGTTGAAAGAGAATAAACTTCTCCACTGATGTCACAGAAGAATTAAGAAGAATTGAGACATCAGAAATCACTCTGAAAATGTAATATGCTCTCTTAGTTTTCTGAATTTATTTCCCAAAATCATATTCCATCACATAAAATATAAAATACATGACAGGCAATGATTTTCCATTGTTTCTAGAGGTTCTGTAACCTTCAGTACATGTCCCCTGATACTCTGAAATGCTCTTCCATCTGTCTGCGCTATTTCTTAGTGTGCTCAGATGACTTTTGAAGTCTCTTAGAACTTTACAGACACTGATTAGATCATATTATTAAATGGGCTTTTATTGAGCGAACAGCTGCATTAGGGAGGATCTCTTTTATATGGGGAATCTTTAAGAGTTCTTCAAAATGAATAAAAAAGGAACCAGAACTTTTCAAAATTACATTCTTATAGGAAGGCTGAGAGTGCTCAAGCAGTGCAGATTGGATTGGCAGGTGGAAGGTGCAGATGTGGACAGGGAAGATCCTGTAATCAAAAAAGCGTAGCATAAATGTGCCCACCCCAAGTGTATGTGCATAAATAAAGAATTGCTGAGAGACCAGCATGATGGGGGAAACTTTTCTTGGGAAATCAGCACAAAAGGTACCTCTATGAAGTGCTATGCACTGATATTTGCAGCTTGGGGAATAAACAGGAGGAATTAGATGTCTGCATGCAGTTACAGGGCTATGAACTCACTAGGAGCAAGGAGATGTGATGGGATAGCTCGTGCACCTGGTTGCTGCAGTGGATGTATAAAAGAGATACATAGACATACATGAAAAAGATTAAGTAGATGCATCATCTGTCATATAAGAAGTGTCAAAGATGTCTAGAGCTGCTCTGTCTGTAAAAGAGAAGGCTCAGGGGGATCTTAACCTTGTATATAATTACCTGTCTGAGGAGGAAAGGGTAGTAAAGAAGATAAGGCCGGATTCCAAGGTGCTCACTAGACAGGACAGGAGGCAATGGTCACAAACTGAAATACAGGAAATTCCATTTTAACATAAAAAAAAAAAATCTATTCTGGTCAGCATGATTGGGACACAGGTTGCCCAGAGAGGTTGTGGAGCCTCTGTCATTGTAGCTATTCAAACCCTAGGTGGACACTGTACTGGGCAACCTACTTTAGCTGACACTTCTCTGAGCAGGTGTTTCTCTACTCAGTTTCCAGAGATGCCTTCTATTCTCAGACATTTCATGAATATCGAGATATGTCTGGACAGTATAGATTTTAAGCAAAACAAGACTCAAAAGACACCCATGACAAGGCAGGGCAAGTAACTGTTGCTTCAAGAGAAAAAGAGCCATTAGGAAAAAGCATCAGATGAGTTAGAAACTAATTATGTTATGTGTGATAGAGCTCACTGTGGAAAGCAATAGCCAACGATTCAGTGAGTTAACAGAAGGCAATATAGAATGAGAACTGAATATATGAATCCTGTAGAAACATACAAGGCATGAAATGGATAAAATTTACTTCCTTCCAAAAGACAGGCACATAGATATGACATGATGCAGGAGAAAAGCACCAAATAGTCCTGTTCAGCTCTATAATGTTTCTAACAAAACAGCCTTTAAATCCATTTCTTCCTACTACTAAACCCGCTACCTTGTAGTCACTCCATATAGAATCACAAAATCATAGAATTGTTTTTGTAGGAAAGGATCTTAAGATCATTTAGTTCCAACCCCCCTGCCATGGTCAGGAACACCTTCTACTAGACCATATCTCCCAAGGCCCTGTAAAACCTTGCCTTATCGTCTACTTCATTTAATTTTTAATGAGTTCTTCAAAGCCATCAACAAATCAGGGGCTATCAGCTACTCAATGGTCCATCAAGATAGCTGTGCTTTTTTGACAACACTGCTGTTGGTAGACACAGAAGGTTATGGAAAGTGGGTTTGGCTGGTGGAATAGCGCAGGTCCCAGTGAAAAGGAGATTAACTCTGTGTGTGGCACCTTCCAAAGAAACTCCTCCCCTTTTAATCAATAGTTCCTATTATAGTGGAAGTCAGTGAATAAGGAGAAAGAGAGTTACTGGAATTCCTTATCCATATGCATCCCACTTCTGGTGAGCATGCACCAGAGATGTGAATGCCTTCGCCACAGGGGTTTAATAGGTTTCACATGTATCCACAAGCTGAATTACAAAGATGAAAAGGGAGCAAAACATACAACCTCTTTTCTGTTATTGCAAGTTTTGTACCTGGCAAAGCCCACATTGCCACGTTGCTTTGCAACAGCCATCTACAGCTACTCTCAACTCTGAAAGATAGAATAGTCTTGATGAGGATGAAAACTGCTGCTGTGTAGCATTGCCTGAGATTTTTTTTCAGCAATAGGACTTTATGAGAACACTTCACAGAGCCTGTGCACAGACTTAAGTGCTAATATGCAAATGTCCGTAAGGATTAAATTTCTGGCATGGTCTCTGTCAAGGTTCTGCCTTATTCCAAAATAACTTTTCCTGAGTTAGACTTGGGGAATACTTAGAGACACAGATGGATAATGTAAGCTAAAGACTGTTCCCAATAGGCAATATCTATGAGATCACCCTGTTATGGAGAAAGATAATTTAGTCATGTGTACATGAATGAAACTTACCTTATTATCATATGGTGTATTATAACTGTGTAGTTATAACTCTGAGAGTCCAGACAGTCCTTTCCCTTTTCCTAAACCGCTCTCTCCTTGCTATAGGATGAATAAGAGAACAAGAGGTGCCTACACAGAATCATAGAATAGTTAGGGTTGGAAAGGACCTTAAGATCATCTAGTTCCAACCCCCCTGCCATGGGCAGGGACACCAAACCATGTCACCGAAGTCTCTGTCCAACCTAGCCTTGAACACTGACAGGACCTGGCCTTGAACACCACCAGGGTTCATTAAATGGGTCATTAAGGACTCTTAACTTCTGATGTTTGTATTTCCATGTACAAATGAGTTAACCAACATCCTCTTGACAAAAATCGCTACTGAGGAACCTGGTACAAGTCTAAACAATTGATTGGGCTCAGAGCTTAGAAAGTTAATAATTTTATTAACTGGATGCTGCACTACCTACCTCCAGTCCCCAGAATTAGACAGGTTGCATCAGGTACACTGACATGATAATACAAATTGAATAATAAAACTACAGTGTAAAAAAAATGAAGTCTAAATAACAAATACATATAGTGGGTGTTGGAGGTTTCCTCTGGGGGGAGAACAGAGGCACATGCGTTATTCTGGAGAGAAGTAAAGAATGACTTATCTAATTGAAACTATGGGGATGCAGAGGGAAGGGGGCAAGAAAGACAGGCAGTAATTATATGAGCTGGAAAGTGGCCAGGACACTGGGGTTAGCAGCTACAGACTTTCAGACACTGTTGTGAGATCTTATATGATTACAAACCATCAAGAACATACTACCACTGAGGGAGGTAAATAGAAGATATCCCCAGATCACCAAAACATTGTAATAGAAATTTACATAGGTCATTTCAGATATTAGACTGTATTTTTTGAGAATCATCCCCAGACACACAAATCTTTTGTGTCACCTTCATAGCAAGATATAGAAATACAGATTATTCAAGTAGGAGAGCCAACATTTCCTCCACTCTGGTTTATATTTGTGACTACACAGAGAACAATACAGATTATTTGCATCAAAACAGCAGTTAATTCACTGTGCATTGTCAAAGATTTGCTTTAATTGTTCCTGGGCCTACTTCCTATTCCAGTACAACTGGAATTTGTTATGGTGGTGGTTGCTTCTGCAGTAGACTTAACTATTTCCGGGAATAGTGCCTTTTTGTCCACAACAACTGCAATCTGTCATGCTCTGCCCTAGTTCTTTATATCTGTGATGTGACTAGAGATGTCTTTCAAGCAAGACTATCAAGACAATGTATTTGCATTCTAGTGAGCTCAGCCAGTGCTGAATGATGTTTCGCCTATGGAGTGTCACCTCCTTTCAGCCAATCTGTGTGATTCAAAAGGCACAGCTGTTGTGTAGAGGGGAAAAAAAAGAAACCCTCTCTTCTGCATGTTTAGGCATTCATCAAAAAAGATCAGCTACTGAAATGTACTAACCAGATGTTATAGGTACACTTCAGAATGGTCATTTACTCTTCCATCAACTATGCTATCTCACTGCGGCAGCAAGAAGAATGGAAAAGTCTTTTTGATATATGAAGTCTTAATCTTTTATTCAGAAAGTATATCCTGATCAGTTTTTAAATGTGATAGGTTACAAAATGAAGAACCTTACTGTTTAAATTTCAGCCTTCAGGCCACAATGAGTCTGTTAATCTCCCTGCATAGTTACTCTATGGCAGCTATCATGATGGCATTTCTTCTTAGCACGGTGATGTGATCCAAGCAAAAACTGTTAAAAGGTAATTTCCCCCCTGTCTTTGACTCCCTTTCATGCTCCTAGAACATTCTGGAACAAGATGTTTTCTACTGTCCTTATTCACCCACTTTTTAGTCAGCCATTTACATTGGTATTATATGACCCTAATTGACTTTGAAAATTTAATTGAGCTAGAAAACTAGTCAAGGGTTTTTTTCTAGCTACTCAAGCTAAAAACTGAAAGAAACCCACAGAAAAGGCTGATTAAACTGTTCCAGAACAAAATATCCAGAATGAATAGTCTGCTGCAATTAGTGAACTGGAAACTTTTTTTTTTTTTGCCTACCAGATATGTCATTATAGCCCAACCTGCCCAATTAACCTTTCTAACAGAACCACTGAAGCATAAACTTCCCCTTGCACTTGAGGACTTTCTGAGCTCCCAGAGAGCTTCAGTTGTGTTTGAATGAAGGTATGTTGCCATATAGAGATATCCTAGGATGCTAGAAGCCCAGTAGTGGATTTTTTAATAACCATCAAAATTTTGAACTATTCTGTCAGCATGTTATAAATTTTTCCAAGTGATTATGCCAGAAATTGCAAACCTTTATCAGTTATATTCTTATCAGACAGGCAAACACCCCTCAAATTATGCTGCTTTTTTCAGAAATCAAAGGCCTTCAATATTGATCTGGTATTCTGATGATTTGATGAGACATTGCATTCAACTACTTGTCCTAGAAAGAAGGAGTTTTCTTGGATCTGTTGGACTACTTGTCCTGTTGAGCTGTAAATAGGATTTGCAGTAACACAATCAGGAATTTAAACCCTACCAGCACAGGAAGAGCAAGATACTCAGTCAAGCACTGGGCATGCTTCTGAAGACATAACCAAAAATGTTTGGACAAGTGATGAGGGTGACTCAGTCTATGTGCCTGTTCTTACCTGTGGTTACAGAAAAAAAATTCAATAGCTCTGAGCTAGTGTAGGGAACAAAGGAAAGTTTTTTTCACTGCTGGATAGATTTCACTTCACTTTATGTTATCTTAATAGAAATACAGTAATAAATAAAATGGCATCACATAGTATCTCTTTCTGGAAAATGACTAGCACCACCAGAGAGCAAATATTTTTAGTAAATTCCTCAGATTGGTGGAATGAATCACCTGCTGGAAATACTTATCTATTTCTACTGCATATAAAAAAGAAGCCAAGATCACTGGTTTACTCTAGATGTTCAGCTTTCAAATGGCTAAAATCAACATTTTTATCAAGTCAATTCCACTAAAGTTGTAACCTTCTCACTGGATAAGATTTCCACTTATATTTATCTGGCAATATGTGCATGCACCTCAAGATGAAGTATGTTATATCTGTTTTAGTTTCATTATGCACTGCCTTGTGACATACTTTGTGTGTTATAGTTATCTTCTGCCTCTTGTAAACTAGGGGAAAGCTAATACAATAATATAAATGTTGGTATGTGGAATTGTATATTTTTGATAGCTTCCACATGAAAGTATGAATATTTCAAGACACACACAAAAAAGCATTATTTCCTTCATGCTCAGGAAATTTTTATTTGCATGAAGTTGAGGAAAAAATTCTACATGCTTGACAATTACATTTCATTATAAAAAATGGAACATTTGTTGCTGCATGTGAATTATTTAAGTCAAATGGAAACAGCTTTTGAAGAAGAATGCTATGTACTTGCAGGGAGATTCTTGGAAAGAGCATTGTTCAGCTAGAAAACCTATAAAACTTTAGGATGTTCATATAACATTAAAAGCGAATCTCACAATCGATGTGTAAACAATTAATAATTAATAACCAACAAATATGTTTAGTAACAATTCTGTTCCAAAGAGAGAAACAGAGAATGTAGAATGAAAGAACCATTTACTCCAGACCCTACTATCATGGGGTCAATTATATCGCAATAAGCATCTACTCACAGACTCATGAAATACCCTTCTAAGATTAAGTTGTTAACTCTCTACATACCTACTGGGCATACTGTTCAAATTCTCACTCCTGGAATGTCTATATAACTTCTTCAGATTCTGAGCCTCATTATTTTAAGGACAGCTTATAACTATTTGCTGTTATGCCAACACTGTTTTTCAGATGCAAAGGTAGTTTTCCCTGTATTGTTAAGCAGTCACTGAGAGACAAGGGGTGGAATTGATCTCAGCAAAATGGTCTGAAAATTAGGTCTTCATTCACTCAAAGCTTAATCTGCATAGCTAATGGAAAGAAGCAGTCAACTCTGGAAGACATAAAACATTCTGACAGATATATGTTATGATCCTTAGATAACTCTCATCAGTGCTTCACCAGCTTAGTATTGGTCTTTACTGAAAATGTTGTCAGATGCATGCATGTAACTGCAATGTCTTTTTTCACAGCACTACGTACTTTGCCAGCTGAAGTTCATCCTGGGATTATCTAACACACATGATCTGGATCTTTATCTTACAGCAGCAACCTTTTGCAAAACTTCTTGTTACTAGCCTTCATCTCTCTTGATCTCAGTACTAGTCTATTTCCTCATGTTTCTAGTTCTTATGGTTTCCTGGTCAACCAGTTCTTCCTATATTTTCTTCTAATGCTACTCTATGATGACAACAACTGCCACCTCTATGTCATCAGCAGTTTAATGAACAACCTCCTGATTTCTGTACTGTAGTTATTAACAAAAATACTAAACAATGAATACTAGGGAAATCAGCCCCAAGATCAGACCTTCAAGATTCTTATTAGGATTATTTGTTGAAGTCAATAGCTGTTTATTTCAGCTCAAGTAGTTGTATCTTTCCTTTATTCCTTTCTACATTTCTGTCATTATTCTATGTCTATCCTGACTTTCTCTCATAACTAATACATTCACATCATATAAAAATTATTTATTGTAGTCCTAACAAGAAAGGAATGTAATTCAGCAATGGAATATATTACATTGCTCTTGTATAGATGAGACTACTTTAGCTGAACTCATGGTTTGCTTTGACTCAAGAATCACAGAGCAACAGACAAGGACAATTAATGATAATAATAACAACATACAAATTTATTTATTTACCCTGCTTTTATTTAAGGCAGCCAAAGCCTTAAGTCTGTCTTTGAGGCATAAATCAACCAGAAATTTTATCTAGTTTCCAGATAGCCAAGTGAACATCTAGAACTGGAAAACAGCAGCTTCTAATTTTCATTTTAGAGATACTTTTTAAATTCTTTGTAAAGCATCTTCAACAAAAAATCTAGAGAATTCTAATCCCCAGTATTTTATTGCTGAAAATATATTTATAGGAAGAAATAATTCTCCCCACACACTATAATGTACATAAGAACATTGCATCCTGTTCTAATAATTTATTAGAATTATAATTATTCTAATAATTTATTAGAATTATAATTATTCTAATAATTTATTTCACTCATTTACAAGAATAAAAACTAAGGAACCTGGTGCTGACTTGCTTCTCCATTGAGATTCCTAAATCTTTTTCACATACATTGTCTTTCGAGTGAAAAGTAGGCACCTTTTAGTTTCAATGAAAAGCAAAGTATGACCTGTTTCTAATAAAGGGCATTTTTGTATATTTGATCGGACTGTTATGTTTATGAATGATTCTTATCTTATGAAGCAACTCAAAGCAATCTTCTAATTTGTATTCTTGTTCTTTCTTCATAGCCTGCCAGTCTTAACAGTAGTGGTTACATTTTCTCTCAGATCCTTAAAATAATAAATAGCAATTACATAGCTAAGTATCTTTTAGGAGCATCAATATATTCACTCCTGTGTAGCAATGTCATGAAATACTCCAATACTCAACTATTGATATGGTCTTGATTGATTAGAGCTAGCTTCTTTCCTAGTGTTAATTTAAACTTTCTATTTTGCAATGTTTTTAAACTACTTTGAAAAATTTAAGGTTGCTGTTGTTTCAGCTGCAATTAGTAAGCAGTGCAGTGCTGTGTTTTGACTTTAGTCTGAGAACAATGCTGATAACGCACCAGTGTTTTAGTTGTTGCAAAGTAATGCTTACCCTGATCAAGGACTTTTCAATCCCTCATGGTCTGCCAGTGAGGAGGAGCACAAGAAGCTGGGAGGGAGCAAAGGCAGAACAAAGTAGCCATAGGGGTATCCATAACACAACATGTCATGACTAGTATATAAACTGGGGAGAGTTGGTCAAGAGAAGCCGATTGCCGCTTGGATTGGGCTGGGTATTGGTCAGCGGGTGATGAACAGTTGTACTGTGCCTCACTTGTGCTGTGCATCACTTGTGCTTTCTGAGATTTAATTTCTTTTTTTTTTTCTTGATTCTTATTATTATTCTCACCATCATTATTATTATTGTTGGTATTCTTTCTATTCTAACTATATTTTACTTTGAGTTACTAAGTTGTTCTTACCTAACCTGTGGGGTTTGCATTCTTTGGATTCTCCTCCTCATCCCACCTGGGAAAGGGATGGGATTAGCAAGAGGCTGCATGATACTGGGATACCAGCTGGGTTTAAACCATGACATAGGCATATATGTGACTACTCTAATTAGTCAAGCTTAAAAAAAAATTAAGGATTTTTTTGATAACATTTTCCCCAAGAATATAGTGACAGTTGATAAAATCCTGCACTTTTTAATAATGACAATTAATGGTAGTTTTTCAATTATTTTCCAGGGAGTGATGTTGGTCTAATATCCTTTAAATTTATTGACAAAAATTTTATTTTTATTTTTCATATCAGATGCTATCAAACACAATACAAGAGAGCTTTCTGCAATACAAGTGGCATTTGTTGTAGTCAAAGCATCTAGTCAAAGCATGGTAGTCAAAATTAGAAGAGTTGCACATAGCTAAAACTGAGCCAAAGTCCCTTTCTAAGCAAACACAATCATGCAATGCAGGTGTCTAAATCTGAATGAATCACCTTAAGAGTCCCTTCAGAGCTGATGGAGGGAAACAGATACTTCCAGAGCAACATTTTTTTCCTTATAAATAAATGTATAAAACAGATTAAATAAGTCACACCTTAAAATTTCTCATTTCCTCCCCTGAATATGAAGAACTGCAATAACTCACTCATATACAGAAATGTAAAGCAAGGTGGAATAAATTGTAGCCTTAATATGTGTGCCCCATCTGTGACATGAGCAACAGCATAGACACAATGACTGAATATCTCTGAGTCTTTATTCATTAATATTTATAAAGTACTTTAAGATCTTGGGATCAAAGCAGTAAAAAGAGGCAATCAGCAATACATGACCAATCCACTCAAGTGTCCAAATCCCATTTTATAGAATATTGTATGTCTAGGTAGCCCTTCCTTAAAAAGCTTATGAATTAATTGAGAGGATAGTTGGTCCACAGAGAGTAGGTGTTCCTGTTCTTGCACATGAAAATATTGTAAGGAAATTTTAGCATGGCACCTTGCTTGTCTTCATCTTGTCTTAATATCAGAAGCATTATGCTCCACACATCCTACCTATGCTAAAAGTTGTAAGACTTGCCTGCAGACTGTGTTGTGCTGTCCTGCAAAGCTGACGAGCCTAAGAAGGGTGACCATAGTGCAATCCCTTCCATCTTCATGCATACCAGTTTCCTAGTGTGTGCTCCACTGCAATATAGTGTGAATCCTGGGTACTGCTACTATAGTGACAGCCAATTCAGCAGCAAAGGCTGACTCCTTTTAAACTGGGTCAAGATGCCTGCTGATATACTTTGAACATGAAAAAACTTCTTAAAAAACCCCAACATATCCACAACAACTGCTCCCATAGACCACCCCAAATGGGTTCATTATCAGTCATGCTTTTATTAGCATTACTTTTTTTAATCATTCAAAACACTTGGAGAGCTAAAGGGGGTTAACGGTTAGAGACATCCCCTCTCTAATTTGGGAGGCCTCCAACCATTACATAATCACTATGCAAAGTGCTGTTTGCTTATTTTTCTGAAAGAATTGTGCATTTGGCACATGGGTCCTAATCACACTGCTGGAGAAGAAAAAGAGCTGTATAAAACCACACATTCAGCCACATGCACAAGTGTTTTTTAGGTTTGCTTCTCTTTTAATCTGAGCTAGTTTTACACACACACACACATATTTCCTAGGACATTCTGTATAATTTAAGTTATTTTTGTGTAATATGCTCTTTCTGGTGTTCCCATGGATTCGTTAGGATGAATAATTTCTGTCAATAATGAACACAGGAACCCAGTACATGAATACTTGACGAGATGAATATATGCATAGGTTATACATATCAATTTGTGGTGAATGCATGAAACAAATGCATAAGAAACTGATTTAACTAGCACGAAACACAGATGAAATAGATGGCATATAAATGTAATTATATTACTTTCAGGCAAATAAGATAGTGTAGATCTGAGGGTGATAGGTATGTGGATTCTGTAATGAACATCAGGGCGGTGGAGAGGACCCTTGCAAAGACAATTCATCATTTTATGTCCTTAAAAAAACCAAGAGTCATAGAAAAAACCAATAAGCAAACACTGTTAATAGGTGGAAAAATAAATGTATTCTGTGGGTAAAGGAACTAGAATGGGTATAAAAATGAATCCTTGTGCATGGAAAGAAAGGTAATGAGAAGTATAAGGAATTACTAAGAACCTATCGCACCAGGTAGAATTTGTATTATCACCTTCAGTGGATTTTAAATCTGCTCCTAACAGATTAACTGACGTGCAGCATCAGAATGACAGTGGTATTATTTATTTTTATTTCTGATCACCGTTAAGTATAGATATTTAAAATCATCATATTTTGAAAATATCTAAACCTTTGAAAAGCCCTTTTTAATGACTTAAATTTATTTTTTTTTAAGAATCTTAAAAAAAAAAAAAAGTATTTTGCTCAGACTATTTTTATATTAGGTAATAATACCTTATGCTAAAGCTTACCATGCTGGAATGCCTCTAAGGACCTAGTCTCTAGGGATGTATATGTGGAAGACCTAGCCTTCAGGTAATTAGTTTTATGGTCTTCTCTCTTTTAGTGCTGTAAAGCAGCTCAAGTTCCCAATAAAACAATGTACAACTCCTTATCAAATCCAACATACATCTTGCACCAACCAATAAATTATTCATAACTTTTGTCAGGCACAACTCTAAGCCTACTTTTAGCAAACTTTGCTTCCTTTGTGTCTTCTCAGGCTCACACATCTTTTAGGGTATCCTCAAGAGCTCCTGCAACACATTCGTATGTAAGAATAAAAGGCAAAAAATGTTTACCTGCTCTGTGATTTTGCCCTTCATTTTTCTGTGTGTGCTCCCTGCTTCCTGCCCTTCTGGATGCCAGAGTACAGACCATAGTTTTCATTTGGACCTTGGCCCAGGGCTCATCACCAGCAATCTCATTCTTCTCCCCTGGCCTTTTCTTATCACCTTGCTATTTGTTTCTCCTTGTATGAAAAGCCACTCGTTGTTCTCCAGCAAGAGAGGAGTGTGAACTTCATGGAGCATGCTATATCCCACAAGATTGCCTGTAATGGGTTTGTGGTCTCCTGTGAACCTTTTTGTTATCAGAAAGGTTATGCTTTGTGCATGAAAGTGAATTCTCTGAGTAGTCAAGAGTTAAAATTTACCTTGGCTGTTTCAATAAAATGCAATTTAATACGGCAAGGAACACATTTCATATCTAATGTTGACATTGAAGGATCTTGTATTGCTTTTTTACCAATAGAAATGACAGTGATTCATCAGCTTTTATTCTGTTTTATATTGCTCCAGTGCTCTATCAGCCAGAGAAATGCTCTAATTTTTTTGGTAAAGTTTACCTACTGAGTTCTTTTCCTTGCTGCTTTTCAAATAAAAAATACTTCTTGTAGAAGGCACTCACATTTTTGTTATATTCCTGGTCTTCCCACCTTATAGCTTCCCTGTCCCCCTGGAATCCACAGCTCAGTATTTCCTATAACTTCTTTTTCAAAAGGAACCTATATAAATGTGTGAATTCTTTCAGACTTCTTGACAATTTTTCATGTCTTTGACTCCTCTGTTTTATTTTTAGAGTTTCAGCATGCATGCCTAACTTTATATGCTATGTACTTTGAATTGCGCTAGACTCAGAGGATTTTCTGAGATCAAACAGCATCAATATTAATTACTAATAGAGTTTCCTTTTTAAAATAAACTTGGTTTTAGAAACCGAGACAGCATTTTACCAATTAATTCATTGAATTTATTTTTACATATGATCCATATCCTTTAATCATGGGGACAAAAAGTACTTAGTCTCAAGTTCTTTACTGAGAGAGGTTCAACACTGGTAGTGGAACCAGTTTGTAGATCTGAAGTTTGGACTGCAATTGCCTAGAGTGTAAATCTCACATAGGCAGCTGTTATGAAGCTTTTACTCTGTGAATTGAAGGAAATCTTATTCACTTCTTAATGCTGCATTCAGTTATAATATATATTTAAAAAAAAAAAAGAACAACCAAACAAAGAAGCAGAGAGGAAGAAAAAAGAAGATATTAATATAATTCAAACCTAAACCAAAACAGGTTCCTTTGTGTTAGGCTTTAGTCAGGGTGTGTTTAATTTTGCAAATTTAACTACTCATACATTCATATCTGCTTGTATTTGGAAGAGTTTCAGATATGGAGGTTTTAACAGGTTCACATTCATCCAAGTTGAAGAATGAAGCAGAACATAATTATATCAAAAGATACACTAAAAAGCTCCTTTTACAAATTGGGATGCATATCTACATCTGACTGGATACAGAGACAAGTAACAGGAGTATTCAGAAGAGTAGGAAATGTTAGAAGGGTACCAACGGTTGTGAAAAGATAATCAACAGTAAAAAACTGTCCTCCCACCTGACACAGTTGGAGTGGCAGGCCCTGAAAATAAGAATTAACAACTTCTCAAGCACTTTAGTTAAGATAGTGAAGCCACAGCTGTCTACTCAAAATGGCTAAGAAGGTATGTATTTATCAAAAAAATTGGAATCTTACTTTTCTAAGAAGCATTTTCTCAGAAGATGCAGCAGTATTTCGGTGAGTCACAAGCCAACAGTACCAGCTCAATAGCAAGATTTAAGCTATGTGAATAAACTGTTCCATAGCACCAAACCCTTTTTTTTTAGCTCTTTTTCTGTCCACTTTTCTTCCTCCTCACTAACTTTTCCACCCCAGAACCAACATGAGCTCAGAGAAGATACTTAAAATGAAATTCTATCAGTCTGTTAGTCTTCTAGTAGTCAAGCCTTAAATGCACTTTCAAAGAGGCTTATAATTTCCTGGATATGCTTTACTCTGGAAAAAACAAAACAAAGCAAAAAAAAAAAAAAAAAATGACTTGTTTGACTTGAGGAGGATTT
>NDXB01004649.1:47341-68356 GCA_002631895.1 Agapornis roseicollis
AAAAAAAAAAAAAAAAAAAAAAAAAAAACCAAAACACAACCCACAAATGAAGGAATGATAGAGATCTCAAAAAATCTGAAAGTCAATTTGGAGCAGTTCTTCACTGTCCCCTCCAGTTCATGAAGTAAGAAACATCAATATGCTGCTGAATAGTTCAAAAGAAATGAATGGGTAGTTTGCTAAACGTGTAGCCTGTTATCACAGATAATGTGGAAAATAGTGTGAAAGCATACATGGGTTACAAACAGCTGCAGAAGAAAAAAGTTTTTGCAAGGCTCTGCAGTAAAAATACAAGTTCTTGTTCAGGCTTCAGTCAGTTGTTTTCTGGAAGTCTATACTGGGCAAGAAGCATCATTGCATGCATTCCATTTTTCATTGTCTTCCCCAGATAGCTGATATCATTCACTGCCAAAGATATGTAACTAGATTGTCTGACCTAGTTGATATTTTCTTTTATAATTTATGTGAAATATAGCCACTGTGAACTATGTTCCCTGAAATGTGCTCTCTTTTGCTTTTAAACTCAAGAGTTTGAATGAGCCTCATCACAATAGACAATGAATGTTTTTTGTATGCAGGAGCTCCAGGATGATTAGTTAGGTTTCTTAAGTCTAAGGGAGAACCCGGTGAATGGTTCACACACTGCATAGCATAGGAGTTAAGGATAGGCAGGAGAAAGGAGAAAAGCAAGAGTTCAAAGCCATAAAGGATTAGCCAAGCACCTGCACTGCTGCAAAGCTAAATATGGGTTAAATACAGTAATTTACAAATAGAAAAGCTGGTTTTTAGGATCATTTCCTTGGGTTGTTCCAGTGGTTAATCACACTTAATATTAAAAAAATGTGCCCTGATATTTCTGCCTTCAAATTCCAGCCTGTGGTTGTTGTAAACCTTGCATTTGTAAGACTGTTGAGTCTCTTAGGAGCTGCTAATTTTTTTCCTGTAGAGGTTCTTATACTTTGTAATCAAACTTTCTCTCAATTCTTATTGTTTTAAAACTCTCCTTCCTCTTTTTTCTTACACTGAACATTTTATGCAGTCTTCAAACATTCTGCTGCTCTTATGTGAAGGTGTTTCAAATTTCTATTATTCTTTCTAAACTGTGGGCCTCGGGGCAGGTAGACCACACTACAGCTTCATCCTAACAGTATAGCCTCTCTACCTTTACAGAGTGGGATAGGAATACCCTTTGTTACTGCAGTACTCAATGGAGAGCTTATCTTATGTTGTTTACTTGTTCTGATCTCTAGGTCACAAAACTGATTTTGGTTCATTTTACAACAATGGACCAAATGTACAATTACAGAGATACTGTGCAATTAGAGTTTTGTATCTTTGTGAATTTAAGAGGCTGTTACTTGATACTAACGCCTTCCCTGTAGCTATGTGTCAGAGTCAGCCTTCTAGACCAGCTGAGAATGTTCACTGGCATACCAGTAGTTTATAAATGCCATCTCAGAAACTACCCATAAAGCAAATGCCAAAGGCAGACGTCATTATGGTCTTGATATGTGTAAGAACTACCTGAGGGAAAGTTGCAGTGGAAACTTAGCTACCTAAATGACTACTATAGACTTCTAGTCTGCAGATTCACTTCAGGACCCTAGTGAGTACATCCACCTGAAAGAAGGGCCTATATTTAATGGAAAATGGTGAATGCTTCTGAAGATTTCTGGAGGGTAATCCTGCTACAGTGGATATATTAGCTGAACTGGGATTTCTCTTTCATAAACTTTACAATCACCACTGACTTGATGGAAAGCCTTAGGAGAACATTTTTAAAAAAATCTCAAAATAAATGTACTAATTTGGTGCCTCATAATATCACTTGATGTTCCATCTATCAACATATGCACAATAAGATAACTTTTTGATGTCTGAAGGCAGATGTGTTTATCCCAGCTTACAATTATTCTGCTATAGTTTAATTCATCATCAAGGGGGTATTACAGTGGTACTTCTTGGACTTGAAGAGGAACAGCCACCTGAATCAACTGGTATCTGAGTGAAAGGACCTCAACAGTAAACGTAATTTCTAACCAATTTCACTGGAACCTGATGAGGAATGGAGAAAGCATCCCTGCCTGTGGGAATGGTAAGGGAAAGGCATGCTATCCTATGTCAACAATGAAGAGCTGTTTCACAATGCATTGTTCAACATATACCAGAGCAGTACCAGTGAAGGAGGCAAAGACTGAACTCTAAGGATCTGAGTTAGATTTCCACATCTGTAGCAACTATTGACAGCTACTGACAGTGAGTCAAGCAGCAAGCCCAACACCTTGGAGGTACCTGTAGAGTTTGTGGATTTCTTAGGAAATAAATTGTTGTGTAAAGCCCAGTGGGAAATATGGACAATTCACATGCAGCCTGGTTTATTTTTACTCAACCAAGAATATTTCTTAAAACAACAACAACAACAGTAGTTCCACTACATCAGCCTGTAATATTTCTACCATTTTAACTGTAAATTTTTGAGGATTGTGCTGAATGCTGCAAGATAGCTAAGTAGTTGAAAAGCTGTGTCTCTTCCTACAGGAGGAGGAAAACATGATCCTGGCAAATGGGGCATGCTGGGAAAATGGAAATAGTCAAGTAATTCTTGTTTTGAGGTTACCAACACTTACCCACAGCTTCAGTTCTCTTCAGCTCTAGCCCTCTCTCAATATACCGGTCAATTCCTAATTGCACGCTGGGATGCAACATGCACTTTTGACTCCAGAGTCTAATTTAATGAAAAGGTTTGCCATCTTTATGGCTGGAGAATGTCAGAGGTGCTCTTTGCATAGACATTGTTTTTTCAACTGGTTTACTAACATCATTTTGCTATTTATACCTAAGGGATTTAGGAAAAACACAGCTCCTGACACAGTTACCATGAAGACCTAATGTTCATAAATGCCAGGTTGTCAGTCTCATCAGGTCTAAGCAACTGAAATAGAAGGTGCTTTTTAATGCTACCCCAGAGTCAATTAAAATACAGTAATGCTGACATCTGCAGAATACAGAATGATCAAAGTGAAGAATGCCCATACAGCTTCTGACATAAAAACAGTGTGTTTGGCGGCAGAGTGACACAGTGTAACAGGTCAGGTAATTATGAGAAAATCTATGATGTATCTGTTGCAATTGCTTAGCTTCTTTCCATTATCAGAGCCATCAAACAGAACACTGCTCTCACTTCTCCTGATGGATCGTAAAGCTAGTGACACCCTCGCTCTCCTGATACAGATGGCATCTCAGGAGCAGCTGAATTAATTTGACAGTAAATAGGTGATAGCAATTGCTGTCTTCTCTTTTTTTTATTATTTTTATTATTTTTTTAATTGCACCAGGACAGCTTTTAGCACTTCTGGGAATAGCTCAGAAAGACTATGCCATGATTAGCAGTGTACCCTCCTCTCCTGTAAACCCCTTCCAATGCTTCTGCTGCTGTTTTATTTACATGATAATTGCTCAATGACAACAAAATTTTATTCTCCACCATCTCCCCATCCTAACTCTCAGACTGAACTATGTGCGTTAATTATGGTGATTAAGGAATTCTCTCATTTTTTTGCCTTGATGTGTTTATTAAATTAATGAAGGAATCTGACACATGGGCTTGTACGCTTAGGGTACAGTTATGTTAAAGTCATGGGTATATTTCAGATGGCTGCATATTTTCTGCCTCAGTAACATTATAATTGGCTTAATGGATTTTCAGTTATGTGCATTGGCTTTCTCCTCTCTCCAAAGCAGACTAATTACAGCTTTTTACATTAAATTCTAATAGATTTCAATTTATCTCCTCTAAATTATCACAATAATTACAGTAATAAATTAGGCATGTAGCTGTCATTAACCTAAGCAATTTGAACTGGGTATCATAGCAGCACAACACGGACTATGTTTCCTAAATGTACATTCAAATATATTCCTTACTGTATAACTATTGTGTGGGAGGGTCCCATTTCCCAACAAGCTGCAAAACCCAGAAGGCAGAATGGAAGGAGAAAGAGAAAGAGAAGGAGGCTGTGGAGCATGGAAAAGGCATGAGAGAATGGAGTAAAAGTGAAAACAGACCAAATTTTAGGGACTATTGCATACAATTAACAATGTCTGAAGAATTGTCTTGGACCAAAACATACATGAGGATTCCTGGCAGACCTCAGACTTCATCACTAATCCATGACTGTTTTTTTCCCTTATATAAAAATGTGTTGCGAGTGTTTCTTTACTCAAGAACACCTACTTGAAATTGCAGCTGGCTGAAACATGAAATTTTAACTTTCATAGGAAATTTTGGCAGGGACAACTTTTTTTTTTTTTTTCCTCATTTAGCAAAAGTTTCCAATTTTTCAGAACACATGACAAAATGGAAATTCTGAAAAATACCACAGAGGAAACTCATGTGACCACTTCTTTTTAAAATAAGAGCATTCCCCACTTTTATTTTTCCCTCCACTGAGAGATACTGACAGAAGTATTGACTTGACTTTAGTCAGCTTTGGAACAGCTCTTCAGCAGAAGGCTGAAAGGCACTGACTTGCTCACGCCACTTTCCTTGGCAGCTGCCAGGCTTTTAGGATTTAAGCTTGGGACAATTCCCTTCACATCCCTCTGTTTTCTCCCTTCTTCCCTAGACAACTGGACTTCCAAAACATTTGGCTCCCTGTGGGCTTGAAACTCAGGGCAGGTGGACACTCCATGCTACAGCAGTCACAACAGCTGTCTTAATAGCAGTTCAGGCAGGATTGCAGCAAACTAAGATCAACAGAAAAATCACCCCTTGGCTGTGATGTGTGTTGGCTTCTAGACACTTACAGATATAGCAACGCTGTTCCCTCCCCTAGATGTTAAAGCTAGTTTGGATATGACTACACTAATGCTCAGCAGGGCCACTGTGCAGCAAGATGGTGTGGCTAGGACGTAAAGAGTCTTCTAGGGGCACAGCCAGCCCCTAGAAAATGAAAAATTCGTGTTCAGAGAGCCAGTAGCCCCTTCACAACCACAGATCCTTGGGAACACAACAGTTTGCCCTGGCAAACATGCGGACACAAATGTATGTTCATCTGTGGGAACATTTGGACTGTTACCAGAAGGGACCTCCAGGCTCTTCCTCAAATGCAAAGCACTGATGGTTCAGTGAAGTGTCATTTCTTATGGCATGTACTCTGCCTGTGTAGTTTCCAGTTACCTCCATTGGTAATTAGAAATAGCAATGGAGGTAATGCAGTTTAGTAACATACAGTTCAGGGGTATTTTTATCCTTAAAAGGGAAGAAAGATTTAGATCCATGTTGTAGTAAATAATAAAGCACTGCTTTATTATCCCAAAATTTAAAAACATGGGCAAGAAATTTTGTAACACTTGGATGCAAATTTGTAGGTACTGAATAACTCTCTGCTTCTAATTATCAAAATATTAAGCTACAAAGATCCTTATGTGGTATAAATCTGTGAATTTTTTGGATTTTTCTCTTGTGAAAGTGCAATAGAAGTTGTATGGACATTAAAAGAGTTACTAAGATTATCTTTACAAAATGTCCAAACTTTCAAGCTCCTGTACTACAGCTAAATAATGTGGCCTCAGAACACTGATGCCATATGTATGTGTGTATAATATAATGTTTAAAGCTTTCCTGTGAACCAAAAAGGAATACCTAATGTGAAGTTTTAATTGAGTTTCCATATATAAAGACACTTATAACATTTCTGTTGTACATTTACTAGATGAAAAAAAGTCACTAACATTTCTACTAGTGAAAATATAATTTTGCAAATTCAGGATGTTTTGTGATTTTGGAGAGGTTTAAATTGGTAACACTTAAAATAATAGCATGTTGATTTGTGCAACTCTGCAATGGAATTCCTCTGGAAGGATGTCTGACCTCTCCATTAATATGAAATGAGCTCCTTGTGATACCTTAATGAATATGCAGCATCCCCTTAGTGACATGAGTAACATTTGAAACCCTTATGCATTTTCAATGGGCATTCACCTCAACTAATCCTCAGAGCAGATTCATTCATAGTCATATTTCCTGTTATCTGCTTACAAAGTTAAGATGTTCTTACTCTTTGAAATTTGTCACTTACTCCAGAAGAAGAAGGAAAAGAAGAAGCGAGCAGTGTCTTTAATGGGCAATGTGCCAAGATAAATGGTCCCCACTGTGTATGTTAGATGTGATGCAATTGTTCTTTCTGTAGATACTACTTCCTGTACAGAATACTGCAGCCTTGTGGCAACCTTTGTCCTTTATTTTGGTGATTGTATGAAATATTAATTCCTGAAATGGTAATGCTAAAAAGAATCATTCTGCAGTGTATCTGGTGGATACAGCTGTGGACAGGGATTCAGAAGTCGGATCCTATTCCTGTCTGTACCATAGTCTCAATAGGTACATTTTTCTGTGTCTCAGCTCCCTCACATGTAGCTAAGTCCTAAGGGAGTTTCTGCACCTTGCCTAGGTAATTTGGTAAAACACACTGAGACCCCATGTGGGACTGGGTGGCAAGGCTTTCTGATCATACTAACTAGAATTTATACTGGACACAGCGTGTCATGTTATTTTGTGGGCTGACCATAATAGGCTTAAAAATCCTGACCCAAAAAGTACTTTCTTACCTTAGATTCTTCAAAAGTTATTGCAGTTATTGCTTTGGGAAAATTCAAGGTGTTTCTGTTTGAAGGCAAATCCTTAACAGTGTATTTATGAGGCTTTGGGAGTCTAACAGTCTCACAGTTCATTTTCATCTTGTGGGCAGTGACAAAGATCAAACAACAGGTACACTTTGAGTCCAATGGTAGTTAAAGTTCAGAGTGAATTTTTAGAGATGGAAAAAAAAAAATTAACAGGTTTTCAGTTTGGTTTTCTTTTTTTTTTTTTTTTTTTTTTTTTTTTTTTTTTTTTTTTTTTTTTTTTTTTTTTTTTTTTTTTTTTTTTTTTTTTTTTTTTCCCTACACTCACTCATGGAGGGCATGAAAGTGAAGATGCACATCAAAACATGCACACCTACATACCTGCATGAAGGAGTCAGTTCTGTTCTGCTATCCTTTCTATGCTATAAATAATGTGGTAATGCAGTGAGTACATCCATTGAAGGGAATAATAAAGCCATTTATTGCTTTTGGTGGTTTGGGTTTTTTGTCTGTCTTTGTTTGTGGGTGGGGTTCTTTATTTGTTGTTTGCCTTCTTTGCTTCCCCACACACACACCTGATGGTCTTTGTTTCCTCAGAGAGCTACTTACATCTGAAGTTGCTTCTTTTTCTTTCTTAAAAAAGCCCACCAAAATTTAATTTATTTCTAAAATAATTGGTGATATTGAGTGCTCTCCACAAGCCCATGAAAGCCTCTTACAGAAAACAAAAAAAAAAAAATAAGAAAGGGAGAAGGGGAAAATAGGGATGAGATATGGTTGGATATTTTCTCTTTTCCCAGCAGTCCGAAGTTTACAACATCCATCCGCGTTTACTTGGCTGTATTTTCACATTGTTTATAACAAATGGACACAGGGATGAAAGGCATAAGTAAAGAGAGAGGAAAGAATTGCATAATTAACTTTTAAAATTAATTCATGACCCAGTTAAAAGGACAAGGAGGGGGTTATTAATTAATTAAGGTGGGAAACCCTGTGGGCATGTGAGATTTAGCAAGTTTTAACTTACCATCCAGGTTAAAAGACTTTCTAAGAGTGTACTCAGCACTCAGTGAACCTGGAATGCCATTAATGCAAAAAGAAAAGGTGAAAATATATTATAAAAGGTTTTTTTTCAAGGGGAATAAAATGTCTAAAAAGACTGAAAATTAATTAGGAAAAATCCTGACAAATGTTTCATCACAATTTGAAAAAAACCTTAGCCTTATTCTCAGCTTTTTTAAGCTTGTTTAACTCTACTGAGCACAGTGGAAGCTTGATTTTATAGAGATTTAGTCATTAAATTTATTTTTAAAATCTTGTCATGTCCTAAGCATTTGAGCAGAACAGATGGATTAAGAGCTATGGCAATTGTAGCAATATTAACTGGTATTATTCTAACTGAACTTTTTTGCCTCTGTGGTGACATTATAGACTCTCTTTGCAGGTGTGGCACTTCTCAATCAAAACACATATTAAAGTGGCCATAATGGGTTCCCTGTTTTCTCAGGCATCTATAACTGCAAAAGACCATTTACAATGTGTTTATCTCTTTAAAGGCTCACATCACCCATGTTGTTTCCAGTATTTGTTCAGGTACTTTAGGGTAAAACTTAGAATCTAGGCAAGGTTAAGAAGTCCTTACAGCTTCTTTTTCCTTCCTTCTGTCTTTTTTATATATCTTGGTGTTTTTAGGGTTTGCAGTCTTTAAAGTCAGGGATAAGCCTTCCATGAACTGCTGGCACTACCAACAACAAATGTGATAGTCCATGAGTTATTTTCTGAATTTACAAAAAAAAAAAAAAGAGTGCTCTTTCTCACTGAGACTATTTGAAGTGGATTGCATGGTTTATTCTTTGCTTATTTAACCAGTCTTACATTTCAATAATTTAATGATAGATATAGAGACTAACTGTACTCAGCTGACTTTTGTCAGCTGATACTGGCTATGTGTCTCTGCCTCATCAGTGTTTGGCAAAATCTCAATCACTGTTCAGATCTTGTCACAAAAGCTAAATAAGCAGAAAATGTTTTCTCTTTCCCAGTTGCCACCGTGGAATATCAAAGATTTAAAAAATCCCCAAATTAATAAGTGAAAGGTGTCAAAGTGATATGGAAGTTCAACTACAAACCATTTGAAAATTAGGGGGAGAAGAAAATTTTGATTAGTAAAGACAGGCCAGTGTTAATGGAATTTGGGTCTTTTTATACACAAAACATGTCATACTAGCTGTGCTGTATTACTGTTCCCTAGGCAAGTAGCAATCTTCATTGCTTTATGATTCTCTTTTTCTTTATCATACTGCAGCATTTTGGTGTGAGAATTTTAAAATTAAATCTCCTTATTGTGCAGGCAGGATGTCCAGTTTTATTCTATCAAATGCCACAGAAACAAAGGGAACAATCCATTTTTCCTGATAGAAGCCAACAGTTCGTAAGAGGTTTGAGATGAGTGTAAGGATACAATTTGCCTAGAGAGTGCCTGAGGATCAAGACAACCTGACTTTCCACGGAATGAGTCTGTCAGCTGGCATCTTGCAGTAATTGCTTCCCATGGCAGGACCTTACCAGCCGAGGGAGGACTGCTCTCGTCAACCCAAGAATCAATTTCTACAGTAGCTGAATGATAATTGTTTTCTAAGGCTCGGGGAACTTGTTGCCAAGACTGAAAAAGAGGCTGAAGCTATGATTGGCACTCATTAACCCGGGATTTGGATTTATCATTTACCTTAGTAGAATAATCTGTGGGGGTAAAGGAGGGAGAGGACTGCAAAATGTTCTTTTGTTTGGAAGAAACAAATGAGATCAACCTCAAAGTGGGTACCTGAATGTCAAGCCTGAAACCATACCTGTCTTCACTCAAAGGGACCAAAAAGCATGCACTATGAGGTGATTTGAATGTTTTCCTTCAAGTAGAAACATTGCTTTGGATTTTTTTTTTCTTCCCTGATACCTCAGTTTGCATATTGTGTTTATTATGGTAAGCACATGCTGATGACTTATGTCCTGAAGTTAGGTTGCTGAGTTACACAGAAAAAAGAGTCAGAGAAGACATGATAGAAGCTCAGAAGAGTAGCTTCTGACTTCCATAGTCAAGCTTGTGCTTTTACAAAAGGCAATCACCACTGCCTATCCTCTGCTGCAGAATTTATGCCCAGCTGCAGCTGTACCCAGTAAAGCTAGCTGGACAGCTGTGTGCAGCATGTTCTGATCCTCACTAAAGTATGCTTAATGCCAGGTACTATGACTGCCAAAGACCCTGTCACACAGCATTTAGCAGGTAGACCAGACATCTGGAGTATGATTTAAAGCATCTGATACTGCCATTACAGTTGTCTTTCTTAGTGCCTGTTGATTATTCATGTGACCTTCCAAAGTATGTTGACCAACACAAAAATATCTTTATGTCTGCATCACAACCTGTACATCCACATAAGTCTGGCAGTACTGGTTCAGGGACAAGCACTGAGCTGTGACTAAGTAGATAGCATGGTATTTAGAAGTCTGCTTCAGAGACATGTTCTGCAAAGGATCCCCTATATCATCTTTGGTAGCTATCAATGGTTTTGGAAATTCCAGACCAAGCTCAGCTCTATGTTTTATTCTCCATATATATGTGCATTACTAGAAAAGAGAATCTCTGTTTTGTGACTCTGGTCTCAACAAGGCTGTCCTTTTTAGATTCTTGTGTGTTTGGATCTCCAGAACAGTAAAATTCTGTCTCTTGCAGCCTGAAAGTGTCCTAAGGGTGTCTGTGGAGCCAGTGGTGGCTCCAAAGGGTTTTATCTCATAGTGATCTCAATAAAAAGTCTTGCAGTAGGCATTTCAGCATTTTCATGTGTATATAAAGTAATAGACATGAATAAGAACAGTACAATTTGATCATTATCAAGATAATACTAACAAGACAAAGGCATTTAGCAGTTAAGTATCAGAAAAAAAAGACCAGCCAAAATAACCCAGCCATTGTAACTTTCTACTATATAAACTTATTAGTGCTCATTCCAAGTTGCCTCATGCAGAGCATCCCTTGAGGCCAGTAAAAAGAGATAGTGTATGGATTCTGTAGAGACAGGAAGGATGTCCTCTCTTGTATGACCTGACAGGACTGGAAAAGCAACAAACCTGTAACTCTTCCACGTAGGCTTGGTTTGCAGTTCTCCCCATGCCTGTCTGTGTGCACATTAAAACTTGCTTGCTTATCCACACTTTTAATAGAAAAAAAAAAACAATATTCAGATCTGGGGAACTGTCTCATCATCAGCTGGAAAGAGTCTGTACTCAGGTGTGGTCTTACTCCTCACCTACAAGCCACATAGAGTTCTTTAGATTTTTCTTTCCATAGGTAGTTTCAAATATTTTTTCACAACTTTCTGTTTCCAGAGACTTTCAGCTGTGAACTCTACCAGGTTGTTGTTTCCAGTACATTATTAATACAAACCTGCTATCCAATTAATCTTTTGTGGTGCAGATAGTGTCATATCATTTGTATCCTCTCAGTAGATCAGCCACGTCCTCGGTGGCAGTACTACCTGGGTATTTGGATGCGAATTAGACGGTTAGAATAGCTAATTGCTAGACATACTAGTTCAGAGACAAGCATCCAACAATGAACTGGCCCACAGAAATCTTAAAAATAACTCCTCTGTTCTATGTCCTTCTGCTTTTTGAATGTTCATGAAAAATGCTGAATGACTTGAGAGGAGCTGCATAGGTTCAGTGGTTTACTAGATCAGAATTCCTCAGATCCTGCAGGCTGATTCTTTAGCTCCTCTGACAATTATACCTCAATTTGACCACAGGGGAATACATTGCCTCTTTTCTAATAGTTTGGACATTCCGTGCTATGCCTTCAAGTGTAGGTCTACCAGCAAATCAATGTGAGCAGATGTCAAGTTACAGAATCCCAGCCTGGCAACAGGTTTGCATTCAGATTCAACTGGGGGAAAGCAACTCTGTAAAAATGCCAACTTTTCTAAGATTCACAGCCAAAAAGGTTGCATTAGATGAATTTGCACATGCAAAAAGCCACAGTCCCTTATTAAACCAGTCCCAAAAGAGACAATGTCCTTTACCTAGGAGGATGTGTTATCTAAGGAACATGATGTTCAATCCAAATCTGGAGACTTATATGTGCAATATGTACGTGCACAGACAATGGAAATAGTGATCTTATATCTGTCATACTTATGTATTTTCCAACCGGTTATGAACTGCTTCTTAGTGAGCAGATACCGTACTTCACAAGAGATCTGGAATATGACTGACTGCTTGTTGTAGTTTAAACCCAGCTAGGCAGCACGTTCACTCACTCAATCCCCCCCAACCCCCCAGCCCTCCCCTCTTTCCTCCCTGCTCCTGGAGGAGTGGGAGGAAGGAAGAGCCGAAGAAATACGACTCCCACTGGTTCAGATAACAACAATCCAGTCACTAAGGTATAACACAAATCACTATTGCTATCACCAATAATAATAACGACAAGGAAAACAAGGGAAGAGGGTACGATACCACCTGCCGAAAATGAGCCCGATCGGGAAGTTCCCTCTCTTTCCGGGTAACTCCCAGTTACATCCTGGGCATGACGTGCTATGGTATGGAATACCTCTTTGGTCAGTTTGGGTTCTGTCCCTCCTTCCTCTCGGCCCCCCTCCTCCCTGGCAGAGCGTGAGGCTCACAAAGTCCTTGGTCAGGGCAAACATCGCTCAGCAACAACTAAAAACATCGGCCTTATCAGCCTTGCTCCCGGGTTAAGTCAAAACACCAGCTACTAAAGAGAAGAAAAACTGACTGCAACTGCTGAACCCAGGACACTGCTGTTCTTTATACTGCAAACAGCACTATGCAGCTGAGTTCTGATTGTGCATCCAATGGTTTGTAGGTGGCATGCTTCTTTGATGTGTCAAGCAGATTGAATCTGTAGGCCCAGCACTTTCACAGAATAAGGCCCTTAAATGAGTATCTTCAAAGGAACCATGTGCCACCAGCAGTTCTGGAGGTGTATTGCCTAACCAGAGATACAAAAATCTAAAAGGAGCGACACCAGTTTGGAGTCCAGGTAATTTGTCTTAAACTGTG
This sequence comes from Agapornis roseicollis, assembly GCA_002631895.1. Classification (NCBI taxonomy): domain Eukaryota; kingdom Metazoa; phylum Chordata; class Aves; order Psittaciformes; family Psittacidae; genus Agapornis; species Agapornis roseicollis. Next base: position 60,038 of record NDXB01004649.1, read on the forward strand.
GGTTTAAGGCATGTGAAAAGATAGAGAAGAAACCATGGTCCCCAAAGTCATATCAGAGTGTTGACACGGATGTATTTTGTGAAAGTGCTCCATTTTGATGGCTGGTTTGGAAAAATGCAATGGCCTTTCTCCCACACTCCTAATTTTGTTGGGGCTATCTCTGTATTCCCTCCAGGTAGGTCTGTCTCTCAGAAGAAGCTGTATTTTGGAAGTTGTATTATGCTAACAAATTTAGAAGCCCACATCTGTGTTTCTCGTGCTCCTTCCCTCTAGTCTTCTAGTGGAAAGCAATGTGGGACTGGTTATTGATGATATACATTTTTCAGTCTGTAAACATTTACATTCCATACTTTTATTGTCCACATTCCTGTAAGATTACAAAGATAGTAAGCATTAGATTTGTACCTGTGCTTTCAAATACCTTACACAGGAGTTGAATTAAGTAACTTACTCAGATGAGTGTAAGTTCCTGCACACTACCTTGGAAATATGAGGCTTAAAATGAACAATATAGTAACAAATCACAGCCAGGAGTCTTTGAAAGTTAAATTGATGAAATATGATGAAATTAACAAAATGAAACTTTATATCTGAAGATGTCTTCTTTGTTCTTGAATAGAACATCTTACATTAAGGTTCCTATCTGAATGCCCTTATAGCATACCAAAATGATAGTGTTAGGAAAAAGACCCCTCAGGTTATATATTTTATGGTTAATGGGTTCTGCTGTGTTTCATTTCAGAAAAGCAGTTCAAGAAATGCTCCCTATTTTATGCTCTCCTTGGGAGAAATCCTAATCCTGACCTGGTATTAATTTTCTTTCAGTATCTAAATCACCCTATGTACAGATGCCTCTATTTGTATAACTGGAAATCACTGCAATAATTGTGTGTGTGTGTCTCCCTCTTTCTTCATTCCTTCTGCTGCATCCATAACTCATGTCATCCTATCTGTGCTAGTGTTAGTCACCACTCTTTTCTGGATGAGATGTGTTGGAGTGTGTATAATAATCTTAATTCATAAGGGATGCCTAAAAAGAGGGTGTAAGGTCAGCTCAGACTTGGTTGACAGCTAACGAGATATTCTTCATCACTTCAGTTGTTACAGGTGTCTTTTGTAGAACAATCTCCTATGGTTGTTGTGAAGCACAGACAAGATCTAATCAGCTGTTTCAGTGATAGTGGGGAGATTCCATGGCACAGTCCCAGTAAGGAACTGATGCCTCTGTCAGCTTCTAGGTGTGAAGACTGCTGACATTTGTGCCTTTTTCCTGAATGACTAAGCAGTCAAATTTACTTCAACAATAACAGTGTTTCCTCAGCAATCCCACTCTTTGAAGGAAAAGAATATGGACTTACAGCAACACTGATTTAGAATATAGGTTCATAGCCCAGGAGGTTTCTTATTTCTGTGAGAACCCATGAATTTTTCCAAATTTTGTGTGGGCACATCTGTTAGTCTCTCCTCCATGTGGTGGATTCTGAGTCAGCAGGACTTACATGGTCTCCAGCCAAAAACCACATAGCTGCATGAATTCAGTGCTGAACCTGACCTTATAAGCCCAGCTGGTTTGTAGGCTCCTTGGGGGATATTTTTATTCTAACATTGATATTTGTTTTCTTTCAGCATATAAATCACTCCATGTACAGTCCTCCACTTACACTGATGGTCATTATGTCATTATACAGTGCAGTGGTATTAGCTTGGCCCCTTCACTGTTCTTATGCAGGTACAGCTTTTGAGTTAAAGATGGCTTGCCTCCTTTCGGCTTGGGGTGCAAGGATATGAATCCTCTCTCCATGGACAGCTGTGTAGGCACGGGTTATACCTAAGGAAAACTAGGCCAGTGGAATTACCAGTTTTAGTTCAACTTCATTTTGCTTGACCTTTGCTTTGATTTCTGCCCTCATGGCTGTGAGCCACCAGGTAGAAATCCAGCCCACACCAGTTTTTATGATGATGTCGCAAGCATGCAGTGCCTGTTTATTCCTCAATGGTGAATAGTTCTCTGTTTAAAAAAACCCCAAAGCCACTGTTCTCAAGTCATTTACTATGAGTAAAACTCCTTTTTCTTTATTATGTGATATAGTTTCTTACCTCTTCTATAACTCAGCAAGTACAGCTCTGGAACTGGGCCATAGGGGAATTGTCAGAATCCCTATTGCAGAGGTGCTGGTAGCCAGACCAGATCAGCACAGTTAGTCAGAGAGTTGCCATGCCTGTGGTGTCTGTTCTGCTGAGCTCACAGCCATGTTGGCAAGGCCATGGCACCAGCAAAGCTGAGGGAAAACTGTGGCTTCTCTGCACCATTGCTCCCAAAGGACCCAAAGCCTGGCATCTGCCCTTTGTGTGCTCCCTGAGCCTGTGAAAAGAAAAATCAATGTCTCACTTGGGTTTTTTTGTTAGAAGCCCCAATGAGCCAAACTCTTCAAACACACACTATGTGAGGAGGATTTAAATGTTTGGGAAAGGTTGTATTCCAGGGCACATCATGGGAAAGCTGCCAGATACAGCCTGGAGCCAGTGAGGAGAAAAGTATTGTGGTCAGTGTGGTAATATTGAGGGCAGCAGGGACAGACCAAAAGGAGACTGAAACCAGAACAGCTGAACACCAAAAGTACCCAGAAATTATAATCTAATAATGAGCCCCTGAGAAGGCAGGCATGAGAAGGAGATGCCTGAGCTGTAGAAAGGGTCAGGTAGCTAATTTCAGTAGCCTCGTAAAGGCAGAATGGCCACTGTGGCAGAGGCAGTGATTTGTTGCCAACCTTTGCATTACTACCATAGGTGGGGGCAAAGGACTCAATCCTTACACCTCTGGTGCCACCTAAAAACTTCGACATCAGCATCTGCCCAGCTCTGACTGAACCTCCTCCATCTGACAGAAGGCAGAAATGCTCTTCTGTGCTTTCCCTGAAAAAGGGTTTTACAGCTATTTTTCTACTTCCTTGTAGTTCCCTTTTTTACTTTGTGTGTGTGTGTGTGTGTGCGTGTCTTATTTTCCCCTTTGTAATGGAGTGAAAAAAGGTTAGATTAGAAAACTTCAATTAAGCCTTTAAAAAGACCATCTGCTGAATGCTGACTGGGGTTTCATGTAAACAAAATGCCTGTGCTGGTTACAAACAAATGATCTTATCTATTGTATTGTGTTACAAATTAAAATTAGATTAAGCCACCTACATGGTACCGCCGCTGAATCTTAAATTTCTTATGGAAACTGAATGTTTGCTGCAAGTATTCATTCGGCCTGATGAGAGCCTCATTATTTTTGTACCAGCAGTACACACTGGGTATAGCATAATCAAAGCCTGGGGGTACGTATTAATTATCCTTTTGAATAGTGATGAAATTTTAAAAAGATCTCCTTTAGGCTCACATCATCAGCAGATGAAACAAAGCTTTGCACAGCTTGTGAGCAGTGGCTCACATGTGTTTTTACATCTGTTCAGGATATTTCAATTTGAAGCGCAACAAGCCAAGTCTGGGATTAAAGACCCGGAGAAAGAGGGAGAAAAAATCTGCAACAATAACCAGACCCCTCCCCTTCCTGTCTGCAGCAGGGAGAGCGTCTTCTTGGCAATAAAACCTAGCTCCATTTTGCTTTTCTTTCTGTTGGCCATGGGAATATAATCTAGAAGAGAAGTGTAATGCTCTGAACCTGGGCTTTGCCTGTGAGTGCTAGGGCTAATTACCCGATCACCTGTTCTTTTCTGCCTATTGTGGCATCCAGCGAAGTTCTAGTTCAGTCTGTCAGTACTAGGGGCCCTTGTGAGTTTACTGATATTTCCTTCTCCAGTATGAATTACGATCAGGTAGAAGAGAAGAAATGTTTGTGCTCCCCTGGATCCCTGCGGATCCATGTTTGTCAGCTCGTGACAAAAATAGGGAAAGAGGGATGCCTTTGTTAAAAGGGTTATGTCGTCCTCTTTGAATGGTGTCAGGCACATACTAGAATTACTTTACTGGAACATTAAAGAATCAGTTCAAAATTACTTTTTAAAGCAATATCAACACTGCAAGCCACAAATTGCGTAGGTTAAATCCTACTGCTGTTATGAGTAAAAGCAGAAATGGTCAGTTAGAATGGAGATGTATTAGCTTTCAGTGGGGAAGGATTGCTGCAGTTCAGTACTCAGTCACAGGACCAGATTCTCAGGCAGTCACAAAGCTAGAACCTCTCTGAAGTTTGTGTGAGCTCTGACATGATGGGCATTCAAAGATCAAACTTATTATGTTTACTAGTCCACACACATATTGCTATTTAGTGAGTCTTCATTTCATTTTTCTTTCCATTGTGTCTCTTGAGAGAGGCAATAGCCATTCAGGCAAATTAAAATAAGAGAGCCAAGGGTCGAACATGAATGGAATCAGTGCTGTTGACCAGCCATGAACTTAAATCAGCTGGTTAAAAGTTTATTCATTTTTACTTAGGAGAGCAGGCCAAATTCTGCACTCTCAGATGCTGCTTTCTAAATATGGGACTGAGCCTGTTCAACATCTTTGTCGGCAATATGGACAGAGAAATTGAGTGCACTTTCAGCAAGTTTGCCGATGACATTAAGCTGTGTGGTTCTGGATACCATCCAGAGGGACCTTAACACATTTGTGAGGTGGGTCAGTGCCAGCCAGCCTCGTGAGGTTCAACAATGCAAAGTGCAAGGTCCTAGACCTGGGTAGGACACGGCTACAGGTTGAGGAGAGAAGAGATTTAGAGCAGCCCTGTGGAGAAGGACTTGGGGGTGGTGGTCGATGAGCAAATAAACATGAGCCAGCTTCAGTGTGCACTTGCAGCCCACAAAGCCAACCGTATCCTGGGCTGCATCAAAAGGAGCATGACCAGCAGGTCAAGGGAGGTGATCCTGCCCCTCTACTCTGCTCTTGTGAGACCTCATCTGGAGTACTGTGTGCAGTTCTCGTGTCCTCAACATCAGAAGGACACGGAGCTGTTGTAGTAAGTCCAGAGGAGGGCCACAAGGATGTTAAGGGGGCTGGAGTGCCTCCCATAAGACGCCAGGCTGAGGAAGTTGGGGCTGTTCAGCCTGGGGAAGAGAAGGCTGCATGGGGACCTCATAGCAGCCTTCCAGTATCTGTAGGGGGCCTGTACTGGTGCTGAGGAGGGACTCTTCATTAGGGACTGTAGTGATAGGACAAAGGGTAATGCATTTAAACCTAAGCAGAGGAAGCTCAGGTTAGATATAAGGAAATTCTTTACTGTGAGGATGGTGAGGCACTGGAATGGGTTTCCAGGGAAGTTGTGAGTGCTCCATCCCTGGTGATGTTCGAGGCCAGGTTGGACAGAGCCTTGGGTGACATGGTGTAGGGTGAGGTGTCCCTGCCCATGGCAGGGGGGTTGGAACTAGATGATCTTAAGGTCCTTTCAAACCCTAATTATTCTATGATTTTATTGTAGCCTAGAATGTCATCCAGAGCTTGATTATATCATAGAATCATAGAATCATAGAATAAAATAGTTAGTGTTGGAAAGGACCAATGGACTTGAGTGAAAGCACTAAAATCTGTCAGAAAATAATCTGTGTTTTATAGTTTAGAATACATGCTTCAGTTTTTATGACAGATCAGAAATATTTTCAGATGTACATAGGGACAGCACAAAAGGTAAGCCATATAATCTATCTAAAATTCATGCTTCCTTGGTCATGTGTGATGTTTTTGAAGAAGAACAATCTTGTCAAAGGATATGATTTATAATTTGCTTACTGGGTTGAGGCTGGAAGAGTCTTAGACACATAGGATCATAGAATCTCCCTCCATGGGCCATTTTGAGATATCATAATCTTCTCCCTGTTAGTGAATGTTGTAAAGCAAGCAGGACTCAGGGAGGAATCCCAGACCTGCCAGAACCCCTGTTCCCTTTGGGTCAGCCATGAAGGTGCCAGGGCATAACCACACACACAGCAAGAGAGCTCAGTTTTATTCACAAGTTAGCAGTAAAGCATGTGAGCCCATTTCTACTGATAGGATAAAACTGACTTAGACAAAGTGAGCTCTGTCTAAGCAAGGACTGGTGGGAGAAGGCCCTGAACTCTACTTTTCAGGCAACAAATAAATGCTGTCATTATTAAAAATTAATTATGCTAATGAGTTGAAGACTACTCTCCAAGTTGTGTGGTTTCTGCAAAGTAACAGCTGTTGCGGTTCTTTCTCTGTGCTCAAGCCAGCATGGCCTGTCATTTATTATTCCTTACAGAGTCCGGAGCATGGATCATAACAATATAAATATGGATATATGCTTAAAAACATGATTAAAAATAGTTGCTGCTCGTGGACAGTAGCCAATTTGCCAACATGAATAAAAACAACTCTATTTTTAAAAATGTAGCATGACATATAATAGACAAGCCTGTAAAACTCAAATAATGAAACTTTTGCAGAGTTACAAAAGATTGAGTGTTAAAATCTGCTTTCCTAGAAAATAAAAAGTGACCAAAACTGGTGATTTTTGTGTATACAGAGAAAAAAAAGAGACGTACTTGCAGGCTGAGACTTTGCATGCCAAGTTTCAGCCTAAAGCAAAATTTAACAGCTGAGTTACAAACCCCTAAAATAAGGGTTTGTAATGCAAGTGCTGACACAACTTTATCTATTATAGAAGGAATGGCACAGCTATAATTAAAAGTACATACTGTATTTTGTCTTTGACGAACATTAATAGGTACTAGGATGGCCTCCAATACAGCTTGCCACATTATTTTGACTCCAACACAGAAGAAGCAATTCATTGTTCCTGCATGCTGAGACAAATAATCTAAAATTAAAGAGCCCTTGAATTTCTCTACAAATAGCACCCAAACACCCTCACAAGTTGATGTCAAGTGACACTAAGAGCTCCAGCTGCTGTAAGGGACAGCGATCTTATCCTGATGTTGCCCTATGAGACTAAATTACTTGTTTTTCTGTTTCACTTCATTATGTGGATGATCAGGGTGTTTTCACCAAAATATCAAGGTTATGCCAATCAACTAGACCAAGCCTATGGCTTTAGAGGCCTTTAAATTGCTAGGTATCACTGTGGCTTCTTGTTTTTGTGGTGTCCCTTGTTTTTGTGGTGTTTTTAATGATACTTCATTGAATAGGTGATATGTAGTTAAACTTTTCAGACAAGACTTCTTTTTTCTGAGTTTTTCCAACCCTTCTCTTACATTTCTATGAAAAAACCCAGCCATTTAATTACACTCTTAGCTTTTACCTAGTAAATCATCTTGTTGGTTTTGCCTTCTACCTCTTTTTCCTGTTTCTCTCTTCTTCCCATGTATGTTGCTCTTTCTTTGCCCCTTTGCCCTCCTTTCTCTTCATAGGACTCCTTTTCCCACCTGTCTCTTTCCCCCTCTACTTTGCATTTGAGTCCGGCTTTTTCTAGGTGAGCTTCATTCTGAGGGTTTTTTTTTGCATATCCGAATCACTGAAATCTATGAGTATTTTGGGTACAAAATGACTTCAAATTTCTGCCTCTTTTTTGCAAAGCATTTGAGTTTAAGTTTAATAGTTTAAAAAAATAACAGAAGTCAAGCATGTTGTTTGGCATACACATTCACACATGTGCAATTCTGTATGAGTTGTGTCCATTACGGCTCGAGTCTGAGAGATGGGATTGAGGTAGAGCTTTGCAAAATACCTCTAATTCATCTGGGGTTTTTTGCAAAGAGTCAAGGACTGTCTTGCCCTGGTGTAGCAATACCTTATGCAACTTGCTCAACATGCTGCCATCTTCAAAAGTGAGCTTTCAAAGTGAATTCTCTCAAAAAAGAGGATTCTTCTCCTAGAATATGTTTGCAGTGCAAGGAAACTCCCCACACTTCTGCTGATGCGAAGAGGATCAACTCCTTTGGTATCTTTTCCAGGTCATTTAGGTGATTTTACTGTTGCTGTAGCAATTTAACCAGGGGGAATTTTTCAGAGACAAATATGGGGTACACATTGATAACGATCAGGTGACAAAAGATAGAAAGCAGACAATAAGAAACATACTAAAATGGCTGATAGAAGAAACATGAAGCAACATCCTTTTTCTAAGGAAAATATTCTATAGTAAGGACAAGAAAGAAGTTCTATTTTTGAAAACCTTTTTTTTTCAGTGAAAAACAGAAAACAAACAGAATTTTAGATAGATGAGCTTGAAAACAAAGATTGAAACAATTTTAATACTGTTTTACAGACTTTTAGTTTAGAAATCTGGGGAGGTTTTATGAAATTGTAGGATATTGAGAAACGTGAAATTAAGATATTAGAGAATTAATTAATTTTAATTATTTTTTATTGCTTATTTTTCACTTTGAAGCCAGTGGGGGGGGGGGGGATTAA
>NDXB01004649.1:79792-91819 GCA_002631895.1 Agapornis roseicollis
AAAAAAAAAAAAAAAAAAAAACCCAAAAAAAAGACCCACACACAAAAAAAACCCAAAAATATTTTAAGATAAAATTCAAGAGCTTTTAATGTAACCACAGAACTAAAAATGCCTCCATACAAAACTTGGGCAAGCTCTGACTAATATTATTAGATTCCCATTGATTTCAACAGAAGCCAGATCAGACCCTAAAATACTCTTTCAGTTATCTTTAAAGAAATGGGTAATTCTATGCACAAGCAGTAAACAATTTCAGCAAACATATCTATCTTCAGGTATTTTTTAAGAATGGAAAGAATTATCATTTTCATACTGATGAAACAATCACAGAAACATCTGTACCCAAAGAACAGTATTATTTATTGTTTTATATTGCTCATGTTTGTTCACTCAAACAACCAAGAAAAAAAAATGGAAGGTAAGTAGACAATGTACGGAAGATACAGCACTGTAATAAAAGTGAAAATTCCTCAGTCACTTGAACTAATACACTTTTTGTCATGTGAAGAATGTTTCCCAAATTATAGAGGGAGTCTAGGCCAACTGAACTTTTTATTTTTTATTATGTGCTACTGATCCCATGGACCATATTTTATACCCACACAAAATAGGCTTCTCAAAGAATAAAATAAAATTTCCGTCTCATAAGATAAAAGTCAGAAATGAAGACTTAATGGAAAATCATGGTTTTTGGTTGTTGCAACAAATATGGTTTACATTTATTCCTATGTAAATTTTAGCTTGTCCTGTCCCACTGAGTTATTTGGCAGAAGCTGCTTGACCTCAGTGGAAACAGAATCCTTGTAAGAGTTCTGTAACCAGGTTTACGTGGGAGAGAATCATAAATTCTTCATTATGATTTCGATAAAACTTTTTTTATTTTTTTTTGTGCGCTCCTATATTTGCTAGGGTAAAATTTAAAGATTCTTGAAGATGGCTAAGCAGAGCTGACATAGGAGCTGCTGAAATGCTCAATGGAAGCAGGTTTGTAGGCGCGCAAGAGATCTAAGGGAGGAAGTTCTTAGAGGGTTTCCTTCCTCATATTTTTGTCCCAAGAGTTTTCCTCATTATTTGATTCTCAGAGGCAATCTAGTCACTGTTGCCATCACTTAACACTCCTGGATTCAGTTACCAAGTCTGCCACTTGCACTTAGAGTAATTTTTTCTTGTCTCAGTGTTTATTTATCTTAAACAAACCCTGTTCTGTTATTAATTCTGCTCACTGGAATTGAGTGAGGTTGGTTAATTTAAAATATTTATATATGAATAGACATTATATATGTAGGAAATTACCTACAGAATTTTAAATAAAATAACATAATATATTCTTCTCAATACATTACCTAGTTACAATGAACATAGCTAACTGCAAGAAAAATGATACACACATATATATGTAAACTTATGTGTGTGTCTAGATTACCAGAAATATTACTGGTACTTGTGAACAGACAAAAAAAGTGAATTTTGATATCCCAGTTAAAGTAATATCATCTTTACTTCTTTCTTTCTCATTGATTTCTCTCTTTTAAATTGCCTTAATTTTCTCTAAGTTAGGAAATCTCTTTGATAGTCTCCAAATTAACAGAAAGCTTCCCCTGCAACATACTTGGTTAAAGAAACTGTTAGTCTTAACTGAGCTACTCACTTTCACTAAACGTATTTGTCCCAGATGTGTATATAAATGTATACCACATACAATATTTTTACACAGGGAATTTAAGGTTTTAAGAACATTATTTTCAAAGTGTCTCTAACCAGATGTGCTTTGTGTTCTTTCTTTCATTTCTCTGACCATCTCTAAACATTTTACTTTGCTCATTTTCATAAGGATTACATTCACAGGCAACTTCAAAAGCTGTGTACCAGTCTTCCTGTTGTATAGAATGCAAGGAGATCCATCATCTCAGCCAGCATCCCTGCCATGAGCCATTTATTGCAACAAAAAGGCACTATGTTAATGACATGGCTCATCATCAGTCATTCCTAGTGTAAAAGATGTCAGATCCACTGCTGGAGAACAAGGATAATTTGGACTTCCCTTTTTGAAATGTAAAGATGGCAGGGGCTGCAAACAAAATCACTTGTAAATTGCTTGATGATTTTCTAGGGTTTTTTCACAGTAAATCCCTACTCTGAAATTTTGTGTGTGTGTGTGTATGTGTGTTTTTTGTTTGTTTGTTTTTTCTTGTTGTTTGTTTTTGCCTTTGAAAAGCATCTTAATTTTAATCAAACTGGATGTTTTAGTTTACTCTCACAATTTAAATTTAAAGCAATTCTATAAATCTGAATTCCTGTTCTAGAGAAATGTATTTTTCATGATCCTGTAATTGAAAGAACTTTAATTGATATTAGTCCTATAGAAACCGGAAAAAAAATGTATAGAAGTCTCCAGAAAATTATAAGCCTGACACTGATGCATCTCTCTTAAAGTTTTGATCTCACTTTTGACAAGTTTAACACTAATGTTGGCAAGAATGTAGCTGCATGTTCTAATAGGAGAATGTCAGTTTTAACCAGTAGCTGGGCTCGCAGTAATTGTACAGGCGTTTAAAAGGCTTTTGCTCTTTTTTTTGTTTTACATTTTTTTACCATTTGTAAAATGGTAAATTGCTGGTATGAGTTTATCATTATAAACTCATATAATTCATTAACTTATATAATGTTCATATTATGCCTTTCTTACTGCCCTCTTTCTGACTTTTTCTTTTTTTTTGAATACGTTACTAAACAAAATTGAGACTGATCTGTCACCGAGGATTTCAGCAGAATATATAGATCCTTGTGCTGAGCGTTGGAGGAATAATGTTCCTGAAGATAAATAGCTGATGTATAACAAGACTCCAGATTTGCAGTAACCATTTCTGAGCTAGGTAAATAAGCTGGCAGCTTGCAAGCACATGTATGACGCATTTATTGGCAAGTAGTGTTTACTTGCACCTACTTTGAACACATGCTTAAAATTAAGCATGATCATAAGTGTTGAAGAATTAGGGCCTCCACAGATGAAAGGAAAAGTGAGACTTGTAAGTTATTTGCATTCAGCTAAAGCATTCAATATGGAATCTCATGAAAATTGGACTAAAAAATTAATTCAGTTTGGTTTGAAAATACATGCTCTTCTGTGGTTTCAAGAGTGTTCAAAGGAGCTTAGTAAACAGTTAAGTAGCAAGTATCAAACTAGGTTAAGGTGTCTAGTGAGGTACCACAGGGATCTCTATTAGGTTTTATTTATTTAAGTTGTCATTAAGAAGTAGAAGAGGGATTCTGTAAGTGAGGTACACAAAATGAATGTTAATAACCACAGTTTAATTAAATTCACAGTTAATACTAAATTAGAAAGAAGTTGCAAACAATAGAAAAACAATAAAGAGGGAGATAAGCAACTGGACAGGACAAAATAAACTGAAGATCAGTTTGAAAAAAACTGATACATAAGGGGAAAAATGTTGTAATGCAATAGGAGGAAGTAACAATAATAGACTTAGGAATGACAGCGAATAATAAAAAGCTCCACACAACTGTTTATTGTTGGTGTATCTGTATTCAGAAAGTATTATGTCATGGGGCTGCTTTTCATTTTACTCTTGCACACTACCCTATGATATTTTGTTACTATATCAAAGTCAGTTTTGTTGAAAAAATATTATTATTTTACTGATAACAATTTATGGATTACAAAATAAAAAAGCACTGTCTCAGAATGCTGAAAGAAGAAATTGGATATACAAGTAGTATATTAAATATGCAAGTAGGCCATGGACACCTAAAAAATGAATGGGTTTTATTTTGGACAGTGAAGAACATCTTAGCTATTGTTGGAAGAAAAAAAACAAACCTACCTAGGTTCCTTTATATTGTGGACATATGTGTGCTGGGGCAGGGTGGGGGGCTATGAGGCACTCTTTAGACTTTTTAAAACCATGATTTTTGAAATATGGAATGATTCTACCCAATTGAGAGATATTATCCTATAAAAAAAAGTTTATTGCCAGCATCAATTTCCTTGACATAGTACAAACCCTTCTGAGAAAACCATATCTTTTTTGACTCTGACCCCTAAGTTTCTATGACACACATTGATCCTGTGTATAAAATGATAAAATGTCAGTGAGGAGTCTGTAATGTCTAGTTTATGTGGTTCTATACTGTACTAGGAGACACAATTTTCTGCATTCCATTAATTTTTCTTTGTTAGTTGATCATGTGTTCTACAGCATTTATAGCTGCATCGCTGGTTTGGAATAGGCAGCAGTGCACCTTGCAAACTTTTGAAAGATCCTGCAGAGGTGTGATTAGTGTCCTTATTGTGTAGCTTTGGGGAACAGAAGAGTGCAGATTTCAACATGAAAGTTAAAAAGGGAACCCATTTGTTATTTTCTGCATCTTACTGATGTCCATTTCTTCTATAGTTCCTTCTGATTTATTATCCTAAAGCTACAGAATGTCTGTAGTTGATGTTCTGTCAAAGCTGCAAGGGAATAACTAACAGCTGTGCAAGGATTGTATTGAAAAAAAACCCTGCATCCTATGATTTTATTTGTTCCTTTCTAGCTGTAGTTGGAAATGGTACTAACAGATGCAGCTTAGTAGTCTGAGCAATTTATGAGTTTTTTGTCCCAAACATAATGTGTTCAAAGGAATATTTAGATGGTCTGATGGTTAATACAAGATGGTTAAACTACAACTTACGAGCTGAAATGTATCTATTGTCTAATAAGCTCTGTGTTTACTCTCTAACATACTCTATTTTTTTTCACCATTTGTTTCTCAAACTCATGACTCTCAACATGGCTTTCTTTTCCTTTGTTGAAAAGTAAGGGTGAACAACACTTGAGGCTTGGTTCCAAAATAAGGCATTAGTCATTTAAAGTGAATTTAAAAATGATTGAAAGTTAATTGAGCCTCCCCCACCTCCCCTTTCCCCCCTGCAGGAGGAGGTTGAGCCCCATCTCCAGCAGGGGATGCTTGAACGCACCCATTGTGCACCAAGGCGATAGCTAGAGAGCATTTGACAAGGACGTGGGAGGTGCATATTCACTTTTTTGCATGTCTGATAGGAATCAAGAGTCCACAGCTCTGATTATCCTGGGAGTACAGTGTTTATGCATTTTATCCAATGACAGCTTCAAATAAAACTTATAAATGCTCCTTCCTATCAAGCAATAATTGAATAAAATATAAAGAAACAGCTTTTCATGTTCAGAATGAAGTCCAAGATTTCCTCTTCTCCCTTCCTTTCTTCCTTCCTTCCTTCCTTCCTTCCTCCTTTCCTTCCTTCCTTCCTTCCTTCCTTCCTTCCTTCCTTCCTTCCTTCCTTCCTTCCTTCCTTCCTTCCTTCCTTCCTTCCTTCCTTCCTTCCTTCCTTCCTTCCTTCCTTCCTTCCTTCCTTCCTTCCTTCCTTCCTTCCTTCCTTCCTTCCTTCCTTCCTTCCTTCCTTCCTTCCTTCCTTCCTTCCTTCCTTCCTTCCTTCCTTCCTTCCTTCCTTCCTTCCTTCCTTCCTTCCTTCCTTCCTTCCTTCCTTCCTTCCTTCCTTCCTTCCATCCATCCTTCCTTCTTTCCTTCCATCCATCCTTCCTTCTTTCCTTCCTTCTTTCCTTCCTTCCTTCCTTCCTTCCTTCCTTCCTTCCTTCCTTCCTTCCTTCCTTCCTCCCTTCTTTCCTTCCTTCCTTCCTCCTTTCTTTTCTTCCTTCCTCCTTTCTTTCCTTCCTTCCTCCTTTCTTTCCTTCTTTCCTCCCTTCCTCAGTTTCCTCCCTTCCTCCCTTCCTTCCTTCCTTCCTTTCTTCTTTCCTTCCTTCTTTCCTCCCTTCCTCCCTTCCTCCCTTCCTCCCTTCCTCTCTTTCTTTCTTTCTTTCTTTCTTTCTTTCATCATCACCATTTTCCTTCACATAGTTCCATCTCATCTATGAGTTAGCTCTAGCTAGCAGACTATTTGGATTAATGTTGTAAAACACCTAATTCTGCATGCATTGGATTAAGAGCTTTTTGTCCAATTTATCTTCTAGATTTTATTTTGGGAGCTAAATAAGCTTGCAAAACCTGACTCTTGGGTTCCTAGGTCTCTGTTTTGTATGTATCTGTTCCTATAGGGAATCATAAAAGTACTCCTCTGAGAAAAAGTGATAATGCTATGTTGTTAGCTGGCTGATATGGAATGCAAATATGTAGCTTCAGCTAGATAAAACTGTGCAAAACATAACAAAAAGTCTTCTGTTTATAGTCTGAGAACACTAAACTCAGATATTGTCTTGTAAATGTCATTATTAAGAGAATGATAGCCAGTTGTAGTCACACACCTGAGTGAGTCATTAAAACTGAAATGAATAACAAACAATCTGAATTAGCAGGAGCATTCCTACAGCTACGGCTTGAAGTTTCAGGGTTTTTAACTTCTTTTTCTTCTGATGTTTATGATAAGTGATAAAAAAAAACCCAAACCGCAACACATTTCTGGCTTGTTTTTTTTCCTCATTATCCTCCCTCTTTCCTTTCTTTGGTTCAAGGATGTCTCCCAAGGTACAATCTGTATCTTACAGATATTTGTTCTTTCTTTTATGAACATTGGCCTTGACTGTTAGCAAAAGAATGATATTTTCCTTCAGTAAGGTAAAATTAAGTGATCAGAGACATGAGCAGCCTGACTTTAGTAGGCTGATTAAGATTTATAAAAGTCAGCATCTCATTTTACTGCACATACTGAGGCCTTATTTACCACAATTTGGACTGTTATAATGAGATCAAGAGAAAGTGTCTTCATCCTAGGGTAACAGTCCACTAGGACTTGTACCATTTTAACTATTTCAAAAAGAAACTACACACTCACCACCATATTTGTACTAGTATGAATGCAGACCAGACCTATACAAAATATACTGTGTTCATGCCAGGAAAAAACCAGTAGGCTTTGGTAAGTGTGCAAGAAGGATAAATTCAAGTAAAAAAAAAAAAAAAAAAAAAACAAAAACCAAAACCCAAACAATTTCCCAGTACTTAAAAAGAATTGCTGGTGGTCACTTTTGAATTTAAAAGAATAACATTCTAAATAATTCTTGTTACTCATAGAAAGAAGTTGGTTGGGATTTCCCAAAGTTGTGATTCTGGTTTAACTTCCTGAAAGGCTTCTTATGAAAAGCAAAGCTGAGATGCTTGCTGTTTTATGCAACTTATTTATATATTTCTTGATTCTGTTGCTGTTTCAGTGAAAGTGCTGTAAAAATTTGGTTTCTCTCATGAGCTTTCAAGTGCCGTGTTCACTCCACCCTCTCCCGCAATTTATGTTAGGCATGGCAAACCAAGCCAACAAGTTCTGTGTCTCTTAAAAGTAAGACCATTTGCAGTAAAAATGTGGCCAGTTCCAAACGTTCTCCTGAACTAGTGAGATTTTCACAGACATCATGCCCATCTTCTCTTTTAACCAAATGACTGAAGAATCTTGGGATGAAGGTCTTTTTGGCTATAAACAGTTCATCCTGTTGAGAGCTTGCATTTAAAAAGTGTGTTGGGACTCTCAGACAAGAGAAAACCTGTCAGTGCAGGTAGTATGAAATGTCAGTGCCATGAGATGCAGAACACAGAAGGAGCAGGATGTAATGTTGCATTGTGGAAATACACAGACATTACATCAAGGATGTAGTGCAGATAGCTAGTGAGATAACTTTAAATTACTACTGCCCTAGCCAACACTATTACACCTGTGTTTATGTGGGTTTCATGAGCTGAGGGCTTAGAAACACTCTGGAGAGCCTTGTGTCATCTATGCTAAGCTCCTTTCCATTACAGCTGGACAGCTACTGATAATGGTCAAGTTGACAAATGGTCTGTGCTCTTGGTGGGGAACTGGCTGACTAGTCTCTCCCAAGGAGTGCTGGTAAATAGCTCCTTTTCAAACTGATAACCTGTCATTAGTGGGTCACTAATGATATCCTAGGGATCAATATTGGGCCAAACACTGCTTAATATCTTCATAAACTATCTGGAAGATGGGATCAAGTGTACCCTGAGTTTGCTAACAATGCCAAACTTATCGGGGAAGTGAACACATTGGAAGGGAGAGCCACTCTGCAGGAAGACCTGGATAGTCTGGTAAAGCCATTGGAATAATCTCCCTAGGTAAGTAGTGGATTCCTCAGCATTAGACACTTTTAAGATTTGTTGGACAGCGTGCTGGGCCAGCTTATCTAGGTCATGCTTTGCTAAGAAAGATTGGACTAGGTGATACTTACGGTCTTTCTAACATGACATTCTATGATTCTATGTTACTATGAATGGAAACCTGATTAAAGTTACCTTAGATATCAAAGTCACTGTTTTGGTTTTTGCTGTTCTCACATTTGGAGTTCAGATTTAGAGAAGGGACCTTCTTCAGGCAGTGGGTTGCCAGTGGCTTTCTTGGTAAGAGGTTGCTGGCTTTGAGGCTGCAGAATAACTCTTGTCCTCTGATTTGCTTTAGCAAGAACACACTCATACCTCCTTCTGGAAAAATATGCTATATTGAACCATTTTACCAGGTTTGTCTTATGGGATTTCCCATAAATTCTACTTGCAGGAGCAAAAATGTTAATGGTGTTTAACAGAAGTGAGGAGCTAGAAAAGTTGCCTATTATGTCTAAACAACATCACTGGAGACGATCAGTGAGGTGGATTATCTTTACTTCCCTATTATCTTTTGCTCTCTGATTACAAACAACATTGTCAGTAGCTCCTCAGCCCCTAGTTGTCCTAATGGCCTCTCTCAGAAAGGTTTCCCAAAGTAGACTGAATGTCACAACAAATCCATCACATTTTCCTTATCAATGAGTCTTTGTGGGCTAAGAGGCATGGCCCACCTTCTCATCCTTCCTCCCACCCATCCAAAGAACTGAAACTGACATCTGGTAAGTCCTCAGGGGAATGACAGCCCACAGCAGTGGTGCATGGCCCTCTCATACAGCTACTGAACTTTAAAAAGTAATATGTCTCTAAAATGACCATTTAGGATGAACTTGGTGAAAAACAACAAATACACAGACAAGTAGGTATAAAACTTGAACCCTTTAGATTTTACTTAAAGCTCCATATTCAAAAAGGTTTAGAAAAGAATGCAATGGAATGTTTCACGCCTCAGTTTAAACTATTGTTTTTCAAAGGAAATGTAACTTGAAATAACCATGTATTTCTTACTAAGTGGAAGCAAGTGTTATGCAAACAGAGAGTCATGTGTGAAAATAATTCTTATCTTACTGCCTGGACTAGCTGGGGGATAAAATAAAATAAATCCAAGTCAGGTCCAAGTAGAAAATGGAACTCAGACTTCTGGAGTACATGGAGCAGGGACTGAAAATGCTGTAAATCAGGGGAAGTCAATTGACTGCAGTAGGAAACATGCTTTCTTTGTGCACACCTGTAGGTCAGGACTAGCAAAAGCACTATTAAAAGCAATATCCCTACTTAATTTTTAAGGACTGTTTACAGATCAAAGTGCACTCATTATAAATGGGGATGTCATGTTTAAATAGTCCCTGCTTTACTGCCATCTAAAGTACTCTTAAAATATTTCCTTTTTACTGTGAATTAAAACATTCTTGGCAACACCAGTCCTCCCCTGCTCCAAATATTGCTCCTATTAGCAAATGGTAGATATCTAAAAGCATATTTTAAAGTTTTTCACTGTAGCTCAAATCATCTCCAGTGGACATCAGAAACAGTACAACTCCATTATCCATAGGACTCAGAGAAAGCTTGGGTTGCTTAGGACAGCTTCTGAGCCTACTCCATAATGGGGCAATACTATAGATGGTCCCATGGATTTAACAAGGATTTCTATGAGGAGAGCTACTGAATGATATGAGTAAAAACACAAATACCAGTTCTCAGTAAGTCACAGGTGAATCTTCCTTGTATTTGAGGTCAGTGTCCCCATTTTATTGAAACTAGGATATGAATCTGCTGTCTCCTCCCATTCTCTATCCCTCTACTGTTTCCTCAACCACAGAAGTTTCATGGAAATATTGTTATTCATTTTGTCCCTTCTATGCTTTTTTAGAAGATATTAGATGAAATGGACTTTTGATCCAGTGTACTACAACATTCTTAGTTTCTTGGGGTTTTCCTCATCTATCCAGTCTTCACTACACTGGCATACAACCTACCTTAACAAGCATAACTGACTTTTGTGTCATGTTGTATCAACAGTGGTTTGCTTTTAAACAACCTAGTCCTGAGATACAAACAGCTGAAAAGCAACAGCAAAGTTCTTCCTACCTTCTTGTTCCAGATGGTTTCTCTTCTCCAGAAAGTTTACTTCAGAAGCAATGGGCATTTCAGTGTGTTTTGAAGGTGGGTGCATTTAGGTCAGGATGAACTCTACCATTAGGAAACAGATTCCTCAGCTTGGGCCTCTGGAGAAATCACTCTGCCTTTTCTCAGTTGACAGGGCAGCATGGGATTACAGCTCAAGCATTATAGCTTGGAAGAGGTAATCGGGACTTCATAGTGCTTTCCCAATTTCTAGGTAAATAACCTTTGAACTTTTAATGGGCCACCAGCACTTAAAAAAATTATTACCTTGAGTCTTCCTATTAAGAGGGGATATTTGATATGAATACTTCCTAACATTTAAAGGCTCAGAAGTTGTATTGTTCGTTGTCTGGGTTTAGCAGTGCTATTTTTAGTCTGCAATGCTTTGGATTAGTAGTGTAGATGTTATTCCATGCATTTTGGAATTTCTGTACTACTTCTTATCTCCTAAATGCACCAGAGGCAGTGTTCTTCGGTGATATCTATACATTGTAGATTTGGTAGTTTTGACTACAGTTATTCTCTGGCACGAGTCTAAATGAGGAATAATGTGACTGGAGTCAATGCAAGCATGCATGTGTAAAGACAACATTACATGGACAGACAGAAGACTGACCTACAAGTTGTTTCCACCAGTGTAAAGTGTAGTATCTTTTTTGTCATCCCTAATTTGATCATTGTCTTGTGCTTTATGGCTTGTGTTTGTATTAGTTACTCTGTGGTGCTATGA
Source organism: Agapornis roseicollis (assembly GCA_002631895.1). Taxonomy (NCBI): domain Eukaryota; kingdom Metazoa; phylum Chordata; class Aves; order Psittaciformes; family Psittacidae; genus Agapornis; species Agapornis roseicollis. The sequence continues at coordinate 90,798 of NDXB01004649.1, forward strand.
GTGTAATAATATCTCTTGCCACTGGTAAAAGGAACAGTAGGTTTTATTTGGGGTTTTATTGGTACAACCTGAAATTGCAGAAGCAGCCATGCAGAGTTTAGTTAAATTTAGAAAGCAAGTATGTAAGTATAAGTAAGTCTATAAATAATAGCAACAATCAGCTCAAGTTGTTGCCTGTTCAGAAATAAGGGTTTTCTTTAAATGGAAATGTCTTCATAATTATAATGCAAGAGAAATCAACATCCTATAAAAAAATTCTTGGAAAAAGACGGTAGGAAACAAGTGGCCCTTATTCTTACCTCAGTTTTAATCCCCAGAGAGGCAAGGTGTCTTCAGTTCACATCAGTTTCAGTTTGAATCAATAGAGATGTGCTCAATGTCCCACAGCATCTGCCCCTCACACCTGTTTGGGGTTTTCTTCATCCTCTAAAGCATGGATGGCCAATTTTCATATCCTAAAAGCTATTTTTACTCCCAGTCAGGTGCCATGGGGCCAAACAGATATAGTTGCTAAAGTGCTGCTCCAATCTACCAGACCAAACCCAGATCTGCACCTTCTCCTACCTACAACATGATATAGGAACAGGCCAGCTGCTGACTGGCTAGTGTTCCCCAAGCCAAAAAAGTGTCCTCACAGGCTGAGTCCTGGCCCTGAGCCATCTGTTGACTAGTTTGGCACAAGACTATTCCAAATCTCTTCCCTTTATTCTTTTTGCCTCAAGGATCCGAGTGATTAAGTTCCAATCTCCTTTCCAAAACCACCTCCTTTTACACTACTGGAAATGTTTCTGCTAGTGACAACCCCTTCCTAAAAAATGAGGTTCTTCCTGTAAGTTATTCTGAAAGGCTCTGTAGTGATTATTTGGTAAAGCCCCACTAAACAGCATTGCCCTTTGAGACCTTTGCTAAGAACTGCTTGTCTTATTTTTTCCTTTTTTTTTTTTTTTTTTTTTTTTTTTTTTCTTTTTTTTTTTTTTTTTTTTTTTTTTTTTTTTTTTTTTTTTAGTTTTTTTTTTGGTTTT
>NDXB01004649.1:91904-122608 GCA_002631895.1 Agapornis roseicollis
TTTTTTTTTTTTTTCCCATGCCAGTGTCTGGATTTTTCATGTGTTTTTCTCTGTTTCAACTGAGATGTTGTTTTAAAAGGATCTGCTAGAAAAAGTCTTTCTTAGCTGTCTCCCTGTCCTAGGAAGGACACAACACAATGTTTATAATAATTGCTACAAGGTATATTCTATTTTTAATTATACTCACAGTAAATTAAAATAACCCCTATAAAAATTAACATTGTAATCAAATGGAAAGACTTAAAAGCTACAGGCTAATGTCTGCTTTTATTTATGTGAATGAAGAGTCATGCGGCATAAGTTCACTGACAGCACTGAGCTCAACAGTACCCACTGAAATCAGAGGGGATAAGGAGAAGGGGTGCTGCTCCTAGATGAAGAAGCATGTCAAGGAAAAGATAACTATTAACTTGCTGATGATGTGCTTTGCCTTTGTCTATTATTCTTTATTTATATAACATTGCTGAGTTAAATATATCCATGTCTGTGATAAAGTTCTGAATACTGACAGAGTACTCGAGGGTTTCCTGGTGGTGGATGCATTTCTGTAGGAGGCAAACATTAGACACAGAAGAAAAGTCTGTGCACGGTGCACTGCAATGAGCAATATCTTCACAGATGGGTGGGCAAGCTTTTGCTTTTCCTATCCTAGGTATCCCATGCTTTCCCATGTTACTAGCAGTTTATTATCTGCCCTTCTGCCTCTGTAGCTGCTGCCTTTCGTGTATCAGTTAAGAACATCTGAATTGGAAATAAGGTACAACTTTTAACTTACTAGTAGTAACTAATCATCAGTACTACTTCAGTAACTCACATGCAATCCTTAAAGCAAACCCAGTTATTTTCCTAACACATGTATTCCAACTTAACCACCCACGTCACTGGATGTGATGCAGCAAAAGAATGTGGCTTATGTAGTGCCTCAGGTTGGATGAGATGCTCATGCTACTCCCCTTTGGATTTAAGGATCCATGAATCAAACACAGTGCTTTGGTTTATTTCCAAAGAAACTAAGTAAAACAATCTGAGACAGTCCCCGAACAAACAAAACTGTCTGCCTTGCACCAGTGGAACTAAATTCGTTTAAAATGTGTTTTGACACCTAAGCCTAACCTAGAAAAAGAAAGCTTCCCTTTCATTGGTAAGCTCTACCTCACCTGCTTAAAAATATTACCACAGATGAAGTTTCCTTTTTTAACAATAAACTATTTAGTAAATGTTGGACTTCAGCTTCTCGCCTTTACAGCCAAATCATTAATTATGACCTTTTTAGTGCTGTTATTAAACAGTTCCCTCCTTCCCCTTCAAATTCTTTTCCTTCTCTAACAGTGAGCCTTCTGTGTCAGCAGCTTACGAACTGGAGCAGTTGTAACATGTAAGCAGCATCCACAGATCAAAGAGGGAAAAAAGTTTGCTGGAAAGGGGCAATGCAGCACTGACAGGAGGAGGCAGTACATGGGCAGGAAAAGCAATGACTCCTCTTTTTTTGTCCCTGTTATTAGCTGGGATTTCTTGGGTGTCACTCTGCAAGGAGAGCCATCAGAATTCCGTGGAAGTTTAAATCATGTGAATCTGTGCTGCCTTAGGGGAAATGAAAAGGCTGCAGGAAACTCTTCAGCAGGCAAGCACCAAAGGGCTTGATGGACTGCCACTGGCATCTGCTCTCAGCAGCCTGGGCAATTCCTGGAAAGCCTTGCATGAAGGGAAGGATCTCCATCTGAGAAGGATCCATCATGATCACTCTGGAGATTTCCCCAACACAGTTCACAGAAAGAAGCAGCTTTTCCTTTTGAATAAAAGAGGCACTCTTACATCTGCCTAGGCACTGCACCCGGAGAGGATGGGAAGGCATGGCAGGGTCTGCTCTTATAAGAGTTGAGACCTGCATTATGTGACACATTGGCTCAGCTGCAGATGCATGAGGCTTGTATACTTGCATTTGTTCAGTGTGAGTAAAGACTACAATACTGATGTGTTCAGTGTAACAGCCAAGGCCACTTTTGCCCTTACTCACGCATTCAGTGAGGCAAACCACTGCCTGAAGGCTTCCCAGGCTGCCATTCACACTGCTCTCCCAGCTTCATGAGGATGCTTTCCCCTCTCCTCTGAATCTTTAAGGCATTTGGTGAGGGACCTGCTATTGAATTAGTGCAATGTGATCAGCAGAGGTGAGAATTAGTCTTTTCATAGCTACTTATGACATTAAAATTGAGATATCTTATTTTCCTCGGTAAGTTAATTTAAACTTTATTTCTTCCTTATGTCCTTTTCGTTCTTCCTGGGTTGCTACAGACGTTGAATCACCTCAGAACTGAAACAGAGATCTGCTGCCACCTTCTGATCACACGGAAATTCCACATTCCCAGCGCGGAAAGAGCGCTGTGGAATACGCGTGGCTACGTTTCACTAAATGATGAAAATATCCTTCTGTTATCTACGGCTGTACTTTATACTAGTTTTCACCAAAAATACGCTGAGAACTTTGGAATTAATTCAACGCTGATTGAACTACTTAGGGAAGGGGTCTCAGTGTTGTGCATGTAAAACAGAAGAGCATTACGTACCCGACTCCAGTGTAGGCAGCCAAAGCTTCCAGAGAGCTCAGTAACTGTTAGAACTTGGAAGAGTTTTGTGTGTTCTGCCCAAAACTGGAAACAGCCACAGAATTTTGCTCACTCTGAGCAATCACAAGAACTTTAAACTTGTTACTACTTGCAATTATTATGTGCCTATTCAGTTTAAAGTTTGAAATATTTGGCATGGCAGGGATGGAAAAAGACGTGCAAACAGTCTATCCCTGTTGATGGAGATTTTAAAGCACTCTGGGGGCTATCCCTTGGCTGCTCTGTGATCACTTATTTCAAACCTTGAATTACTCTGGTATGTAAATACTGATAATAGCTAAATATAACAGAAAGTGGCCACATACACATGTGTACACCATATTCATCTGTCAGGATATTTTCCTGGGTCTTCAGCACCAAACTCCTGACCTTTACCACTTCAAATAAAGGCTCTTTTGTCTGTAAGCAAAGTAGCAAGCTGAAACAGTAATTTTGGCCAGCCACAAGAAAGACAGTATGAAGCATTCACTTCTCAGAGGCATCAATATTGCTAATGATTTCAAACCCCTGACTCAGGCCTCCTGAAACCATTAGACAGGCCTTACGATCATCAGCGCTTAAGACAATAATAAAGATGTAAAGGCTTTTTCTTTATTTTCATCTGTTTTTTCAATCTTTACAATCCTGTGTTTTAAATTTTCGTCAATCACCCTGGCAGACAGCTTTTAGGAGAAATTCATCTTCTCCTGTGATTAGCTAGCTGCAAGAGCTCGGGTTTTAAGGGGCAAAAAAACCACACACACAAAACCCAAATTAAAATGTTAAATATTGCATGGTTATGAAACCAGGAAAGCTTTTTGCAGCCCACCAAAATGCGCAGAACATCAGAGCTCCTTTAAGCTGACATTTAATTATGGGTACTGTCCCATTACAGATGGAGGTGATGGTCCTGGCTTAGACTGACTCCTCAGGCTCAAGTGAGCTTTACCATCACAACCCTGTCACCAGAGAAAGCAAGACACCACAGATAAGGCTCCTGTTGTCCTTTTGCAAAGAAATAAACCCTGGCACCTAGGATAAATATACCTTGCAACATCTCATCAGGCATTGTAGGTCCCTGCATCTCATGGCCCCAGTCACTGCTGTGCCTCCAAGATGAGCTGTGCCTCTTACCCCAAGGCAGATTTGTAAGATGTGCCTGATCCAGTCATGAGGAAAACCATGCCTAAGGAACCAAGTCGTGTGTGAGATCAGCAGCCTGAATCACAGAGAATAAAACACATTCATCTTACAGGCAACGCCAAAACTTCAAGTCTTCACTGAGTTAGGGACAGGGACTGAGAACTCACAGGTTTGTTTTTTTTTTTACAGCTTAGCAGAGACTGATACACAGAAAATGCTCAGCACCTATTGTCAGAAAATTGAGACTGGTGATGATCCCTAACAGCAAAGCTTTGATAACATTAGTCTCTTCTGAAAATCTCAGCAGGAGTTTTTAATCAGGCAGCCTTGTAACGAAGAGACAAGTAATGATTTCCTATACTCTGCAAAATTCCAATGAGGGTAAAGTAAACATTGCTATTACAGGGTTACAGAGTCAATTTCCTATCACTTTTCACTAGAACTATTGTAGGGAAACATTTGGGTAACCACATGTTGTGTTAAAAACCCCTTAAACACTAGCAGTGTTTCCTTTTTAGGAAAAAAGGACTTGTGAATGATTTAAAGCCTGATTCGGCAAATTGGGCTCCCTTTTACTCTGAAAAGGAATGGGGGAGAAGGAGGAGGGTGCCAAAACTATATTGCGCATTACCAGATTTCCAGGATTCTGCATTTTCTTACTCATTAAACTTCACATTGAATACACATCACTTCTCTGCACATAGTTCCAGCCCTAGGGATTGCACAGTCCTAATGTATTTTAATTACATTATTTATTATTTAAATTAATTTAATTACAAAAAATAACAGACTCTGCACATGTTTGAAAATGCCATGCTGTACAACTAAATCTTGAGTAATTGTTAAATTTCTTGCAGGCCTCCTGCTAGGAAGTACTGTTTTTCTTTAAAAGTGAGAACACTATTATATCCGTCAGTGGAAAGTTTACACATTGTATTTCTTCTTTCATATGCCGTTAAACATGAGGCTCTCTCATTTCCCCCTTTCTTCAGAAAGCAGGAGACCCATCTGGTAATATTCTGCAGATCAGCATTTCTTAAGGAGAGTTTGATTTAAGTGGTGGTTTTGTTGAAGGCAACGAAAAGAAACTTATGAACCTGGGTTACAGCACTATGTCTTATGTTGTTATTAAAGTTACTTCAGGCTTGTTCCATGCCAAAGATAGAGCTGTCTTTAAGCTACAGAGAATAAGAGATATTCTCTTAGTTCTCATCCCACCGTATTTTGGACTTGCAGCAAAGAAAAAAGTCCAGTGTTTGCATAGACACTGACTTGCCAGCTAATTTTGTTTTAAGAGTTGATAACTGTTGTGGGTAAATAAAGAGCTCCTTCATAAGCTCATGAATTGTTAAACATTTTTTTTTTGGGGGGGAGAACCATTTTCATGAAAAGGATAACATTTTCAAGAACAGTAAGTGTCTGTGCACCTTCTCACTTCTGTTTTCTGGCTGGCACTGGGCGCGCAGATGCTGAGATACTGCAAGAAAGATATTGGCATCTTTCTCCCCTGAATGAAATTTAGTGTTTGGGCTTCTTTTCCTTTCTTCAAGACAGAAATCCAGAGCAAAATGTGCAAAAACTGGGAATAAAGCTTTCTTGGCTGAGAGAATGCATCCAGGATTTTGCTGTAGAACAGTGTTCCAACAGAGACTAGGAAATGTTTCAAAAGTTTCCTCTTCGGGAAAAAAATAAAAAAAAAACCACAAACCTCTTGACCAGAAGTCAGGTTCATAATACAACTATATTCTTCTTTTCTTAAACCCTAAATACCCCAAATTGCACCAGACTTCTCTCTCCTGCTCAGCAGAACTTTGATTCTGAAAGAAAGCAACACATGAAATCCACTGGAGAATTTTCTGCTGCTGTTGCTTGTGTTCTTTATGGATTTTAGTTAATAGTAGTATATGCATCAGGCAGGGAGTATGCTGTACAGGAAATGCCAAGTCAGATCAGCAGTCTACATAGTTCATATTTTGTTTCAAGAAAAGATAGTGACAGGTAATTCAGTGCTGGTCATTTAAGTAATTGCATCATCTGCAAATATTACCATCTCAGTACTTAGCATCCTACCCAAATGACTAGCAATTATGTTAAACAGTTCTACTCAAGCACACTGAGCCAGCAAAATGCTAAGATATGCAGTGGTGAAAAATGCACTTTTAATTTTAGCCTGGATTCAGCCAATCTAGCTTTAGGAAATTAGCTGAGGTCCAAATATATAACTATACTTTATGCTGTCTTTGTAGCTATTGTAGACAGGAAAGCACTCATAGAAGGTAAGCAACCAAATCTAAGTGTCCCACTTACCATCTATAAATAACCTACCTTGGAACTGTCTACCTTTCTCCATCTCTCTGCAAAGAAGAGCCAGTAGAACTATTCTCCTGGTGACAATAATAGACAATTTATGAATTACCTTTTCTTTCTTTCTTTCTTTCTTTCTTTCTTTCTTTCTTTCTTTCTTTCTTTCTTTCTTTCTTTCTTTCTTTCTTTCTTTCTTTCTTTCTTTCTTTCTTTCTTTCTTTCTTTCTTTCTTTCTTTCTTTCTTTCTTTCTTTCTTTCTTTCTTTCTTTCTTTCTTTCTTTCTTTCTTTCTTTCTTTCTTTCTTTCTTTCTTTCTTTCTTTCTTTCTTTCTTTCTTTCTTTCTTTCCTTCTTTCCTTCTCTCTTTCTCTCTCTCTTTCTCTCTCCTTCCTTCCTTCCTTCCTTCTCTCTTTCTCCTTCCTTCCTTCCTTCCTTCCTTCTCTTTCCTTCTTTCCTTCGTTCCTTCCTTCTTCCCTTCTTCCCTTCTTTCCTTCTCTCTTTCTCTCTTTCTCTCTCTCTTTCTCTCTTTCTTTCATTCTCTCTCTTTCTCTCTCCTTCTCTCCTTCCTTCCTTCCTTCCTTCCTTCCTTCCTTCCTTCCTTCCTTTTATTCCATGCCATAAGACAACTTATTTGATGGATTGGTTTCCATCAGCGACTTATATAAAGACTTTCCAAAAGTTCTTTCTCTTCCATTGGTAGAGAGAACAGTAGATAAAGCTCACCTTGACTTCAGCAAGGCTTTCAACACTGTGTCCTATAGCATCGTCATCTAGAAGCTGATGAAGTGTAGGCTGGATGAGCAGTAATATAGATTGAAAGCTGTCTGAATGGCCAAACCCAGAGGGTGGTGATCAGTGATGTGAAATCTAAATGGAGACCAGTTACTAGCAGTGTACCCCAGGGGTCCCTACTGGGTTTAGTCTTGTTTATTGTCTTCATTATCTGAATGCCCTCAGCAAGACAGCTGGTGGCACAAAACTCGGAGGAGAGGCTAATATGCCAGAGGGTCGTGATGCCACTCAAAGTGACAACACGGGCTGGAGAAACAGGCTGACAGGAACCTCATGAAATTCAACAGGTGGAGGCCAAGTCCTGCACCCATGGAGTGGAACAACAGCAGGCACCAGTACATGTTGCAGCTACTCAGCTTGAAAGCAGCTTTGCAGGCAAGCACTTGGGGATCCTGGTGGGCATCTAGTTGAACGTGAACCACCAGTGTGAAAAGCTAATGGTATGACACACAGCCCCTTGACACACTACCCTTGACACCCTGCCCCTTAACCAGCATTGGAATGTAGGCAGGGTGCCAGACACATTATCTGAAGTGATGTGTAGGGCATGCTACTCGCAGATGAGGTATGAGTCTCTCAAATCACACTACTATTGATAGATTCAAAAGGTGATGAGACTCTTATCCAAATTCAAAAGGCATTTGCAAATTGGCTGTTGTCAGATAACCTGGATAAGAAGAGTCTCTGACAGTCCACTGGATCCATGGCACACTGCTTCCTTCCTGTAACAACTTGAACTCCCTCTTTCCCAGCTCCTGTTTCTGTGGGTCCACTTTTCCATGACCTTAAAACCTCATATTGTCCATTAGAAAGATTTCTTTACCCTCTCTACCTTTATCTCTGATCTTTGTCATTGTCTTGTATTTGCCCTTCAGTATATATTATTTGAAGATAGACTGGTAATATGATACTGACTTTAGCTTTCATTCAGAATGATACTGGGGGCCATATGCGTCCCATGCTGTCACGGCCAAAATGCTTTCCCTGTTTATGAAAGTTTCACCTTTACTCCAAAAAAGCTATATCCTTACTGACCATAGCAGAGCTCACAATTTATAGGCCCAGGGATGAACTGTAAGAGTGTTAGCAAAAGCTTCAAAGCAAGGACCCAAAAAGATCTCCTTTCCCATGAAAACAAGAGATTTGTGGTTAGTATGATTTTCTATCCCTTCACACAAATGACATGTAAGAAATTAATCCCTTGCTGCTAGGCTAAACGTTCTCCCACCTTCCTCAAAGCTAACTTTGGTAGCTGCAAGAGTCAAAAAAGCAGGGATGAAATACTTCAAAGGCTAGATGAATATTTTGGGTGCTTTTGAACCCAATATGAAATCCCAACTGTGGACCTTCATGTGTCTCATATATTCCTATTTCCTAGAGACAGGGCACATGTAGATGTGATATATGACACTTATGGCTTTTGAGGAGGGTGGCACCAGAAAAGTTACAATGCAGAATAATCCTAACAGATGGAGCCATGCTTTAGAAAGAGCTACTCAGTTGGCCCTTCTCAACAAGAAAAGCTGGGAAAAGGGGAGGGTGAATGAATAGAGGGAAAAAGTGATGACTCCACAGAAAATGAGTGGGCTTTGCTGAAAATGAGGTGAGCCTTGGGGCAAAGTAATAATAGAATAGTAACTTAAATTGATAAAATACCTTTCAGCATAGTCTCAAAGCACTGCAGTTATTAAAACCTAATGCCAAATTTAGCACCACAATAAAAAGACAAAGCAAAAGCAGTTCCACAATATAGTGAAATATCTATAAAATACCCAAAATAGAGTAACTCTAAACCTTGAACAATCTTACTTTCCCCTAAGTTTGAAAATATGAAGTGATTTTCAGGACAGTGAGTACTTGTCTATGTTGTTTTACAAAGAGGACCATAAAGTAGGCAGTACAAACTCTTGGGTAAGGGGCACATTGTGGGCAGAAAGCAAGCCTAATAATTTTGTTGTGGGAATTCCCTAGAAGCTAGAAAATAGATCTTTTTAACATTGCTTATGGACTTTAAATTTAAGATGGTCTGAGAGTTTGGTCTTTGAGGAAGAGAAGGGCAGGTGAGGAGAAAATGGACTTTTTTTCATTGGCTCCCGAGTTAATTGGCTCAGTGAAAAGATTGTTGTGTAAAATACCAGGTCCGGGTTATGCAGGCAATCAGATTATGATATTGTAATGATCCTTTTCAGTTTCAAGAACATGCACATCTACCAGTAATTAATGTTATTAATGTGGAAATGAGTGTAGCTGAGACATACTTGAGGGATTTTCTTGCACCTTCTACCTGCTCTGGACATCTGATTCTTTCCTTACAATTAATAGAGATATGGATTTCTTTATTCAACATTCACCTGCCTCATTATAGTTATCTCCATTAGGAGGTGACAGATCCTGTCCTAGAAATTCCCTCCATCAGCTTTACAAGGAGTTTAGTAGAACAGGCAAAGAGCTCTTCATTCAGTCAATTGAATTCTACCTTGGGCTGGGAGCTGAGGAAAAGAGAAATATTTTCCAATTTTTGCAGAAAGAATAGGAGAGGCAGAAAATGCTGTACTGGCTAAAACTTTAAACAGCCAACCTGGAAAATGTGGAATTGGGATGAGACAGTTGTAGGCATTTCTCTTGTGCCACCAAGCAGTTTTGGAGTCATTAGTGAGCATATTCATTTCCAGGGCATTTTTGTGAAATATTTTTTTTATGACTGTACTGAATGCATTTGGTCAAATTAGAACTCCATTCAGTTGTCAGGATATTTGTTTGTGTGTCTTGCAATTTGTAAAACAATCTGTGTTCTCTCCCTTGTGCTCTCCTTCCATCCTTTCTATCTCTGATTTGTTGCTGAGTGTTAGGTAAAATCATGGGGAGTATAATGAATAAGACTGTTTCTATAAACTTCACTTACTGATTTACCAGAATGAAAAATACTTCCAAAAATATTATTCTTTGACTTCATACCACTTGACCAAATACATTGTGACTGAAAGCTGAATTAAAATGCACAACCTGCAACCCTTTAAGATGGATATCCCAGAGAAAACGCACTAGCCTTTCCTCTGTGGCTTCACTTCTGTAATCTGATACCTAAATTGCCAGTGCAATCAAAATTTGATAGCTTTAAAATCAGTTAGATGGAACCGGGAATAGAATCAGTGATCTAGAGTTACTGACTAAAATATGGATCTGGAAAATAAACTGAGATTAGAACATAAAGAAATAAATAATCTAAACCCCAGATATTTTCCATAAGGCACAAAGGAAAAAGATGTTCTGATAACTCCTCTAAGTAATGATCTGCTATCTTCTGCATTTGAAACCAAAAGCAATGTTAAGGCTGGTGCTCACAGAGGTCTCCAAACTGCCTCCTTCCACAGATCCTTTTGAACAATCCCAAGAACACGATATTAAGTTTGCTCAGAATAACAGGTTCTAAAAAGGCCTAGGAAGTCTTAGTCTGGAAAAACACAAAGCACAGGTGCTTCATGACCATAGCCTACTACTGAGATATAAAGGAACAGAATAAGACTACAGCCCATCTTAAAATAATAAGTGACAAACACCCATCTTAAAATAATCAGTGAAAAACAGAGGACACTTTTGTTTCAGTGCAGTTCACACAATAATGTGTGAACTTTATATGTCAAGAACAGAAACACGTCAAAAAAGAGAAAAGAAAGGAATACAGCCATATAGAAACTGAAGTTAGTGAAAATGGTCTGAAAACCTATGAGCCAAAATTGTCAAAAAAAAAAAAAGCTACCATTTTAAAGAAGTTATTTTTTTTTAGTTTAAAACAAAGAAGGCATCACAGAGCAAGGAAAGGAAAAGTAGTAAATAAAAATCATGAAGCTGTGGTTGTTTGAGGGAATTTGGGTGTAGCTGAACAATAATATGTAAAACAGTGGAAGTACTACTATTCATAGCAGAAATATGAAGAAAGTGGGTATTGAAAAGCACAATTCTAAACCCAGGAAGAAAGGAGAGAGAGATAGGTATAAATTAGCATAGGAAAGGAGAAGGATGACCTGGAAAAAGAAGCAATCCCCCTTCCAGTTCTACCCAACACCAAAATCTTAATACGATGCTGCATCTTCACCTTGGTGGCAGACTCAAACCTTCCAGGTGGGACCTCACCCTGAGGGGAAGAAGGAGTGCTCCCTGTCACAGGGTGAGTGCAAGTTTCCATGTTTACGGGTAAAGGAAAATAGGGTTGTAGACAGGATTACCTGGGAATCCACATATATGAGCATGTGAGCTGAGGAAGCAGCAAAAGCTGATGAATAATGTAAGAAGACATGGCTGTTGGGACTATGGTTAAAAAAGTTAAATTTAGAGGTAGGTTGTATAAAGTGATGAAAGAAGATTAAAAAAGTAGCCCATACATATCAGAAGACTGAGAAATAACCACAACATTTATTATCTCTTCATTGTAAAATTTAGCTGTAGACTCGGTATTACAGCTTAACACTGTATTGACAGGTCTTAGTTTGACAGGGTTGGAATTACACCATAGAAACAAAACAGCTAAGAGAATATTGGCTGATAAACTGTGGATTTGTGAGCCAATAAAATCTGTATCTATAAAAATTAGAGGTCCAAATAGCTCTGTCAAGAAAAGAAGGTTTTACAATCAAAACAGGTAGGTATATCAAGTAATACACTGTAAAAGAAACCCATTTGCAAGCTAGGGATAAAAAATTACTAGAATAACATACACACACAGCACATTGTTCTCTACAAGAGCTCACTGAGAAAATGAAAGACACTTTATTAGCTAAAATTCACTTTTGTTTTAGGAGATAGTCTGAAGAATGAAAATGCAGTTTAAAGGTCATCTAAAGAGGAATGAAAACTAATAGTTTTCCTATAAGCCATAGGCAGAATCAATTCTTTTCTTTTTATTGTTTTTAAGATATCTTAATATATTCAGGGAGCAGGGGACTACTGAAATGTCAAAAACTAACCCTTGTAGGTCAAAGATATTAAGATATGGACAAAAGAAGAAACACAGAAAGCTAGCGAAATATCAAAACCATGAAATCTGAATAGTGTTTGGAAAATTAAGAGCCTTGAAATCAGAGCTCACTCATACTGTTCACTGCCACAACAGAATATATATGAATAACCTTCTTCCCAAATTCTCCTCATTGGCTAGCTGTCACCATCACTTTTACTCATTGTTAATATGCTGGTAATCCAAAATCAAACAGTACAGACAGAGACTGAGCAGAATTATATCTTGTGCTCCTGTATAGTTTTTGTACTTTTATGAGTACAGTACTCATAAAATTACAGGAATTATAAAGGCTTCTCTCAGAAATTTCTAAGAGAAAATGCTAAAAATGAAATAGATTAAAAATATTGTGGGCTTCTGGCAAGCAGTAATGAGAAAAATCTTTATCATTGAAGTTTCTGATCTAAAAAAAAAAAAAAGTTTAGAGAGTCCAACACTGAAAAGAAATTACTTGAAGTGAGAAGAACTTGGACCTCCTGCAAATTAGTAAAATAGAACAAACCTTAAAACACAGTTAAAACAAAAAATGTCACAAAGAAAAGGACAGGCAGATCTGTAACAAGAGGGCTTCAGAGAAAATGCCTGGTTTGGCGATCATTTTAATTAAATATAATAAGACACTAGTATATAGTTCAAAAGAGACAGCATATAATTTGAGCAATTTTGTGGATCTCAAATTTTGAAAGCTGGAGGCTGGGGGTATATGTTGTCTTCATGCTTTATACCTGCTTCAGTTACAAATAGAAAATAGAGATTCTCTGGAGAACTGTGTTATACAGGATATTCATATTAAGAACCTGAAGAGAAATGCCATGACAAAATTTTTCATATTTCTGAGAAAGTTGGTGGTTTCAGGAACAAATTCTTTCCCTTCCAAGCAAGAAAAATATCTCTCAGGGTCTGGGGATGTAAAACTAATGAACAAGTTCAGTAAAACTGAAAGTGTATCTTCCAGGACTATTTTGTTTGTGAAGAAAAATAATTTGAATTAAAAGAATAAGTATTTTTTTTTTAATTTTATCTTAAGATGAAAAACGTTATTCCTTAAATAAAAGAATAAAAACAAAAAAGAAGGGAATAGAGAGATTTAAGCAGAAGACGACTTTGGAAGAACACCTTAGGAAAGATACTAAGATAGAACTGGATTAAATCTATATATTTTACACAGAGAAAATAGTACAAATGGAAGCTGTCTCCAGTTAGAATCAGTGCATCACCTATCAGGAATGTTTTGGGGTTTTGACATCTGTAGAGAAAAAAGCTTCTTTTCTCTGTCTCTGGTGATTATGCACAGAAGTACAAGTGTGGTGCAGAAAATGTATCATTGTAGTGGATTGTGATATCCCCATAGGTCTAAGCTCTCATGTAAGAAAATTTGCTTTGTGCAAAACAGAAGAGAAAACAAATGAACAGACAAAATCAACTATCATTCTAGGAAACAACCTCCAGTAAAGATGCTACTCAAATGTTTAAGAAGATTTTCATCCCTTTCTCCTGTTAGACACAAAAATATGATATGGGATGTCATGATATAAAAGGAATGATTCTGTCAAGGCAAATTGTAAAGAAGAGGGAAAAGAGGTTCAGATATTTAAAATATTGAATGTTTGTTGTAGGATGGACAAGACATACTATAGGTTCAGTAAACCTAAATCCCAAATCAGACACTTTAAATACTAATACTGATATTGGATGATACAAATTTTCCTTAGATAGTGGAGATTATTGAACTTCAGAAAACTTGTCATCAATGATTTCTTCTGTAAAGTCATAATAACTTCAGACTTTGGCAGTTGTGTAGTTACCTAGTGCATTTGTAGGTTTACTTGCTGCTGTTTCTTGATTGCCTAAATAAAAAAGATCATTAAGCTCTTTCAAAGAGACACATGGACAATTCCTGACTGAGTTCCTTACCAGACTTGTGACTATGAAATAGGGATGAGGTAAGTGTCCTCCATTTCACTGTGTAGTTGCTGTCTGACTCTGCCATAAGGCTGTCTCAAATAGGATTACACGGGTTTATGAGCTGTTGTCCTCTAAGAGGGTATCAAGCACTTTTCCACTTCCTCTCTGCTAGAAACAAAGTATATATTTGTGATATCATTGTGGAATTCATGCATGTTTATAGAATCCTAGGATCATAAAATATTTCTAGTTGAAAGGACACACCTGTAAAGATGACAGAATCCAACTCTCTGCTCCTCACAGGACTACCCAAAGCTAAACCATAGGACTAAGAATGTTGTCCAGATGAACTTGATCTCTGACAGGTTTGATGCCATGGGCAATACCATGGGGAAGCCTGTTCCAGTGACCAACCAGCCTCTCAGTGAACAATCTTTTCCTAAAGTCCCATGCTGCTAAATAACTCCAAGACAACACAAAAGGCAACCTTTATTCTCCAAATTTTGAAGAGAAACGTGATATGGAGGAGAAAAAAGGGTGAGCTTTGGGTTAATATTAAATTTGAGAAAATAGATATTTTCTGAATATATATATATATTCTGTTTCAGCTTAAGAATCAATGCCTTTAATGCAGCTTTTTTATTAATTTTATATTTATGAGAAAAATACATTCTTTCTTAACATTCCAATATTGGAATACAACTACTAAAATTTTGATTTCATTAGTGCCTTATCTAGGAATTATTTACCTCTATCTTCCCTCTTCAGAAATATACAGAAGATGTTAAAACCATGTCTTCTGCACTTAAGTGCAATGCTTGATGACGGTTGTAACAAAATCATGAGTTGGTTTTCGTAGGAAATGAAATCTCCAAACAACAACACAGTGTTCAGAGCACTGAGAAACCCACTCTAGGACAAAGAGAGTAGCTGACGAAGCTTCAGGTGGTGTCAATTTAATAGAAAAAGGTAACATTGAAATAAAGATTCAGAAGGGCCCATTTGAACAGCTAGAGGGGTTCATGTGGAAATGGTAAATTCCTGTTCACTACTGGGACTTAAATGCCCCACTTCTCCTCTGCAGCAGGTACCACTCTATTTCTCCTAGATGGCACAGCTCACCTCCCGTGATCCTTTAAGAATGCTGGTCTAACACACAAGGCGTTGCACAAGCAAGATCAGAGGAGGCTACAAGGCCATAGCTGCTTTACACAGGTATATCGTGGGTCCCATTTGGTTACTCATCATTTCCCGATCCCTCACCATCCTCTTTCCCATGCAACATGAGCCAATGGGGCTTTAGGAGGCATTTTGAAACACCTCTACTGGTTCTTCATGAGCAGCAATGGAAAGCTGCCGCGGGTCCTTGTCTATAAGAGGCAGTGTAATTTACCATGTTTGTAAGTCAGGGTCTCAAGCATCTTCCCTCACCAAATTGGGGTTATCATGCTGACTATAACTGTTAGGGTTGCTAACTTAATTTCCTTCACCCTAAAGGAAGAGAAACCAATTTAATTCTCCTTCCCTCTTCTGCGACAGTGTTTTTTGCTGAGATCAGAAACGCCAATCTGAGCCTAATAAATATTAGTAGCATTAGAGCCTATTTTTTCCTAAACAGACCCGTTATTTAGTTAGATTTTTTTTGTCACATCATCCATCACAACCATAGGGTTAAGCCTGTTTCTGTGATTCCATTACACTTAATGCAGCAGTTCAAGTAATTATGTGGTCTTTTACACACAGCAAAAGTTTTGTTGTATTTGCTGCTTACTGAATTGGTATTTTGTGACTAAGCACCAATGACCATCTCTGTATAGCCTCTTGACAAAGAGGAATATAATTACTTACACAATGTCACATTAAAAATGGAGTTCGTTCAAGGGAAATATGCCTCTCAGCCGAGAATTATTAGATGGTCTTGTTTACAGGGTGAAACCTCATATAAAGCAGAAGTCCCTATTTAACCAAATATAAAGGGAAAACAAAAACAAACTTAAACCCAAAACAAAGTCTTCCCCTGTGTGCTACTTGGCAGTTTGCTTTGGTGCTAACTTGCTTAATCAAAAAGCTTAATAAAAAAATTTCATTTACTTGGAAAATCAGTATGTCTGTCATTCAATGTTGCAACTTTTCCACATTTCAGCCAACACTGGCCTTTGTCAGGCTTATATGGTCTTGAAATTATTTTTATGAAGTCTAATGCCATCCAAACTGCCAGAGGTACTTAACTTGGCTACTAATACTCAAAGTAATAAAGGTTGTTCTTCAGCGTGGTGTCGTAGTTTAAACCCAGCTAGGCAGCACGTTCACTCACTCAACACCCCCCCCCCCCCCCCCCCCCCCCCCCCCGGGGGGGGGGGGGGGAAAAAGGCCCAAAAAAAANGTGTTCCTGGCAGTTACCTTAACAGGTACCCTCAGTGTATGGGCAGAGCTGTTACTTTCTGTGGCCGGCTTATGATGGTCCGCTCCCGGAGGAGTGGGAGGGAATAAGAGCCGAAGAAATACGACCCCCACTGGCTCAGATAACAACAATTCAGTCACTAAGGTATAACACAAATCACTATTGCTATCACCAATAATAATAATAACAAGGAAAACAAGGGAAGAGGGTACGATACCACCCGCCGACACTGAGCCCAACCAGGAAGTTCCCTCTCCTACCGGGTAACTCCCAGTTACCTCCTGGGCATGATGTGCTATGGTATGGAATACCTCTTTGGTCAGTTTGGTCCTGTCAGTACAGTCCTGTCCCTCCTTCCTCCCGGCTTCCCCTCCTTGAGGCTNCGTGCTATGGTATGGAATACCTCTTTGGTCAGTTTGGTCCTGTCAGTACAGTCCTGTCCCTCCTTCCTCCCGGCTTCCCCTCCTCCCTGGCAGAGCATGAGGCTCACAAAGTCCTTGGTCAGGGCAAACATTGCTCAGCAACAACCAAAAACATCAGCCTTATCAGCCTTGTACCTGGGTTAAGTCAAAACACAGCTACTAAGGAGAAGAAAAACTGACCGCAACTGCTGAACCAAGGACACCTGGACTGCATGATCTTTATAAAGCTTGATGAGGAACCAGTAAGTTATTAGATGAAATTAAGCTTTCATAAATAATGTGCATACACATAAACATTTGAACATACATTCATACATACATTTATTTGTAGGCAAAAGAATATTCATTTCATTTCAAGAGAGAACTCATGGCAAATAATTTTTCTAGGAAGGACTATATTAGCTTAGCAGAGAAATCAGTTGCATTTTCAGCATTTTGAGGAATTCAGGTATAAAGAATTCCAGAAGAACATATATGCGAGGAATATTTTAACAACAGGATTTCCCAGTTTCATCAGACACTTTAAAATATGAGTAGACCTCAAGGAGGACTTTCAGAAGTGTTTAACCAGCTTTACTCTCTAAAGAGCCCAAGAGGTATCTCCCTCACATTTAGGTACTCACTTATATTGGCAAATTTATCCCCATTGCATTTTGGAGAGATTATTCTGCAAATTGACAGCAGGCAACACTTCAGAAATGACAAAAACAAAAAACAAAAACAAAAAAAAAAAACCCACAAGAAAAAAAAAACAAACAACAACAAAAAAAGGCAATCAAACTATTTATCCACAGCATTTAGGGCTAAAAGTCTACTGTGAACCTACTTGTACAATGAACCTCTTCTACCTGAAATTTTTACTTAGCTGAGAAACATTATGATTTGTCTGGCAGCCTAATCTGGCCCTTATTCAGAACAAGGTAAGATGACCTTCTGAGCTTAGTCTTGTCTCTTCCAACTACTGCCAAAGTAAATAGCCAGATGCCACCCAGACACTACCAGCTTGATGCAGGAATGGCTGATGAGCAGATCCGTGCCAACTGATACTATCTGCAGTGAAGCTAATTTTATCTTCTTTTTACTGATTATGTTGAGCTTTGGACTAGGTTGTTTGACAACTTTAAGGCAGATTTTGAAAAACGGTGAACCTAGCAGAGATATGTAATCATAACATAGCTTGGCAAAGCAATCTGCTACTGAAATGCTGGCAGACAAGGCATATTTACTGGGAAGGCGTTCATTATACTACATATCTGAAAGCTTCTGTGATGTTTCACAACAGTTGCATCACAGATTACAATAACACAATTACAGACTTCTACTACCTTTCCTTGGAAGCTTGTGCTTTCAGACTCTTTGAACTGCTCTAATTTTTTTCTCACTACTTATTTCATACCCCTTCAGTCAGAAATTTGGGAAAGTCTGACAGAGACAGTTCAGTATGAGAACTGCTGTAAAATACTTTTTCAAAGATTTTAAAAGAAGACAGAATTATCTTTCCCTCTTCTAGTATGTGCAAACGGCTTGAAATTTTAAAGAAAATGCTATTATACCTAAGAAATATTTACTGTTTTCCTTGGGGAAAGAAGAAACTTAATTCACATATGCTCAGGCTATAAAACTCTAGAAATCACCTTTTCAGAACTTCTTAAAAGGTTGGTATGCACATGTTTATGAAAATAAGGCTCATACAAACTCCACCCTCAAAGAATTCTTTACCTCTGTTTTCTGTTGCGTATGTACAATACCTGCAGTGGCACTTTCTGCTTGTCAGCTTTGTTCATCTGGCACAACTTCTGCAGAATATAAGGATTTCTTGGAGTCCAGAGTTATATACCAGCTGGCCTATGCTTTATTTCACTCACAAAGCAAACAATACTGATGAAAGAATAAATATTCATACAAGGTAATAGCATTTTCAGTGGTGTGCAAAGTGGTAGACCTTCTTGTTCTCCCACAAATTTACCAGACTATACTACATAAAGAAATTAAGGAAACCTCAGAATTCCTTAAGCTGGGAGCTAGCAATTTCCCAGCTGTTAACACTGAGCAATTTATTTCATATTCTAAATATGTTTATCACCCTACAACATACTCAGTAAAGAAATGTTATGATTAAAAAGTCACAGTGCTGAGAGCAATAAGAGAATTAGTGGCCTGTGTTAATGCATTATGATGCAGTCTTTAATTACACAGCCATGTCTACCCACAGGATCCCTGCCTCATTCAGTATACAAGGCAGACTCTGTTCACAAAACGAGCAACCACGCCATATTTCATTTTCTTGTCATCATTTAATATATGTTCCCCTGCCTAATTTTCTGCACACCATCCAAACTTTGCACTGAATACATAATTATTCATTTCCTAATGGGCTTTTCCCTGGTGATTTTTTTTCATAGTATCCTACTTATTAACAGAAATCAATTAATTTATCTTCATAATGTCCCTGTGGTATCATTCTCCCTATTTTACAGATAGGGAATTGTCAAAAATGTTGGCTAACTTGGGGTGATAATGTGAGATGCCTAAGGTCTGATTCCTCAGCATCATATATGCTCAGAGTGGTGCTCCATTTATCTTAGCAATTGCTGCAAGAGCTTGGCAATTCTTAAAAAAAACATTTTGCAGAATCACAATTTACATCTGCAAAATGTGAAAATAGAGTATTTATATGATTTTCAAAGAAAATATCTGACGAAGTCAGAATGGAACCTGGTTTTCCAGGAACATTCAGTGACTTTTATCACTATTGTTTTTGTTCATCTGCCTCATATAAGTGCCCATCTTGAAAGCATCAAGTGATCTTCAGTCATGACACAAAACTAATTTACGTCTGAGCACTGTTCATACTGTATTTTTAATGAAGTGAAAGTCTTATGATCTTTAGTTTCAGTCCTCAGAAATAACGCATATATTCATATAGTGATAAATTAAACTTAACCTTATGGATATCTTCTAAGGTTGGACTACTGAGCAATTTAAAGATTGTTTCAATGTAGCCTTCTGGCATAGAACTACTTAATTTGAACACAGAATATGTGGGGGGAAAAAAATTGAACAGAGCCCAAGTATGCATGTGTCCCTGCATGAACAAACTCACTGAAGCAGAACTGGGGTGTGCAGAGCAGTCGTTTATTTTTTAAGGTATGGGGGAAACTGGAAAAGGGAGGAAATACTTACTGTGTGGACCTCCCACTAGAGGGGGGTGGAGGAACACGTTTGGCCAGTGACTTTGGGGCTTCACGACAAAGCAGAAATGCTTGGATTCAAAAGCTGTTGATTTTACACAAGTGGGTTTGTTAAATGGTGTAGAGGTATTGGAAGAGAAGTAGTAAAGCTGTGGCACTCTTCCCCTTTCCCTGGACACATGTACCATATAACTGAAAGGAGGTTTTAGCCAAGTGGGTGTTGATCTCCCAAGAAGCGATAGGACAAGAAGAAATGGCCTCAAAGTGTTCCAATGGAGGTTTAGATGGGATATTAAGAAAAATATCAAGCACTGAAATAGGCTTCCCAGGGAAGTGGTGGAGTCATCATCCCTGGAAGTATTTAAAAGACTGCAGATTGTGTTACATAGGGATATGGCTAAGTGGTGGAGTTGGCGGTATTAGGTTAGCGACGTCTCAATGGTCTTTAAGGTCTCTGTTCCTGCTCCTCCCTAGCTCCAGGTCTGCCCTTCTTAA
Organism: Agapornis roseicollis; assembly: GCA_002631895.1. Classification (NCBI taxonomy): domain Eukaryota; kingdom Metazoa; phylum Chordata; class Aves; order Psittaciformes; family Psittacidae; genus Agapornis; species Agapornis roseicollis. Next base: position 112,170 of record NDXB01004649.1, read on the forward strand.
TTTTTTTCACCACTTCTTGCTCACTCCCGTTATCTACTCCTCCTTAATGACTTTCCATCTCTCAGGGAGGGATTTTCCATTTCTCAGCTGTGTTCAGCTCCTGGCACCTTCTTTTTCACCACATTTCTTACAGACCTCTACCTCTCACTCTTCCATTCCACCTTCCAACCCCTCTCTTCATTTCCTACTCCACTTGTAAGTGCAGCTCTCCTGTAACATTGCCACAGGGATGGAAAAATGTGGTATGAGCTCAGAGGAAGTACATATAGCATCCATGACATCCATGACATCCAGAGCATGCTTTGCTGTGCTTGGGATGAAGCTGCCCAAAGAGTGACAGCCACATGGTCAAGCTGCATCCCAGTTCATTGTGGGACTGACAAGACATCACAAAGTGTGTACCAGAGTGGTAGAAGTTGTATGATTTTTCACAAGTTTACAGCTTGGCCAGATTTGGGCAAATTTACACATTACAAGGCACAGTCCTTATATGGATATGATCTTTATACCAAATTTTGGGGGAGACAGAACGTTTTCAAAGCACATTTTTTTATTTTCCTCTTTTGTTTGTGGTGTGATCTAAAGAATATTTTATGTAGCACCATTCTCAGCACCATTTATGCTGATCAGCAAAGTAACTTGTTGCTCAAAGACCTTAAAAACAAAAAGCATATGGAAACAAAACCATCCTTCAGCAGTCCTATGGCATGGGGAGTTTTAGCTCTACAGCTGAAGTTTGCCAAGCTATAAACAGCTAGTGAGTTTTAAACTGTATCGTGATATGAATTTTAGCTAACATTTCATCTATCTCCTGCACTATAAACCCACTCTAAATGTTACCAGAGCAGCATTAGAAACAAAAGAAGAATTTTCAACCATATTTTATATAGTTATTGCAAACCATGGAATAATATCAGTGACAGATGTTTGCTTAAATAAGTACTCTGTGAAGACTGTCCATTGATGGCATGTTCTTGATTCTTATGTTCAAAACTAGGTTTGACAAAATGTTCCAGGCCCTCATCATAATAAACTGTTGGTTTCTCTGTCACAGCACCATGATAAAGTAAGCAAAGTCATAATCAGCATATGAATACATCATGTATAACCAGAATATGCTTCTGTAAGAGTGAAATCAGTCACACAGGTTACATTGAATGTTTTATAGACTCACTGATCTTATTTTTGGCCAGCAACTTTTTTAATAACCTTAAAAAATATTCCATCTCTGATGCGGTAGACCTGGCTTTAGGTGGCTGAATATGGACACAGATTCGTAAAAGTAGATATCTAACTTTTAAAAATTTCTGAATGGTTATAAAAGATTTGAAAATATAAATTATTCAGCTAAAAATATTTTTTTAATAACCCGGACAAGTCGTGCCTCAAAAGAATACAAGGAAAAAATATGGAATTTTTCTACCCACATTAAAAAATATTCATATTTGGTATGTTTTCATTTAATATTATTTATTTTCATCTTTCAGATAATTGTATTAAATTATAATAGTATCCTATTTCTTGAGATCAAAAGAATCTGCATTTAATATTTCATAGAGGCAATTGTCCGTGTGGTCTCATGTTATCTTATTGGAACATCAAAGCTTGTTTTGGGTTTATGCTAGTACCCCCTGGGCAGATCCCATGTTCACATGGAAGCTATTGGTTGAGATTCAGGACTAACTTTCATGTTGGAGGAGGAGAAAAAGACTTATCTCATACCTATGAATGGACCACCAATGGATACTTTGAAGATGGGTTGGAGGCAAAACATACACTATGCGTGAATGATTATTTAAGAACTTCTTTCATGTGACTGTTGGGAAAAAGTTTTGTTTCTAATGGAAAAATCTGATGACAGACCTGGAGAAATTGGACATTTCTATAAGCTTCCTTTGCTGTTGCCTATGAGTGTAGGCATGTTTTGAAAGCTTTTTCATGTGGAGATGTTGTGTACAGGAATGTCTTTTTTGAAAGAGTTGTACAACAGCTATTGACATTCATTATATGTATTTCTTAAAAACCCCTGATAATCTCTTCATTTATATGCGACCATTTTCAAAATGCATTTAATGTGATTGTGTAGGGTTGTAGTCCCTCCTATATAAAAAGCAAAATACAATAACAATGGTGGCAGTTGTGTACTTGGACATTCCTTTTCAAACTCACTCATGTGAAAGTTAGGGGACTAGCCATAGCTGGCTGTCTTAGCTGCACCCTACTCAACAGAGAGAAACAGGGACCCTTAGAATTATCCAAACTGATTTAGGTAGACAGAGTGAACTGCTCTCTAGAGACACCTGTTACTTTCCATAGGGAAACATTAGATGATTTGCTTGAGTAGATGTGAGACAGTAATACTTGATCTACACAGCAAGCTAAATGCCTTGCTTACCAGTTTGCTTTTGGAAACATTGCTCAAGATGTCAGAGTGTTTGTCTAAGACATTGTCCCTAGACATCAAATGGAAAAGTACCACTCAAAAAGAAATCATCTTATTGCAGCTTATGAGCTGTTACTGACATTTAACATTAGACTTTGGGAAGGTTATTTCCTCCTTGCTGAAGTCTGGTGTGACATCTGGAGATCAGGCACAATACTATGGGCATCTCAGGTGATGCCAAATACCTATGTGTGTACAACTAAATCCAGTCCCTGAATTCAGATACTTATGTTTAGGTACATGCAGCTTGGTGCTCAATCTGACCTGCACTGTTCTGCTAGCATTAAGAAGAAACTTCTTTTGTCTATAATTTACTTGTTGATTCAGAAGTCTCACACATCCTTTGAAGTTTAAATGCAGGCTCACATCTCTCTACAGCTAAAAGTTACAATATTAGCTCAGCAGAAAAGCTGGATTTGTTGTATTTGCCCAGCCTTTAGCCTCTTCAGGGAAGAAACAGTAGGGTCTAATTCAAGCAAAAATTGCTACCTTTTGTCACTAATTATTCAGGAAGCTACATGTCTCTCCCTTGATTGTGTACAGGGTCACCAGTATGAGAAGAGAACCCCAGAGAATCTTCATGTAGTTTTTCCCAATCAGATTTTTTTAAATGTGTGTTAAGATGATGACAAGAAAGCTGGGTGCTCATTGTATGGGATCCTGTGAGACTGATAAATGTCCCTAGTGATATTTGAACCGTATGCTTCACCACAGCGTATAGGAAACTACATTCACACTCCAGTGTTTAAAACCAAACAAGAATATAGAAATTATTATAGTGAAACAAATAAACAAACAAAAAAGAAATGCTAGCCTGTTCTGCTGTTTCTAGTATATACTTTACACAGATAGGTACAAAATGTTCCAAGTAGGCTGAAGGGGAAGTCTGTTAACCCTCATGCTTTAATGTGAATTTCGAATAGGTGGTGTGAATTTAGTTTTATGCATTTTTTTGATTTCTTAAATTTCCCATTCTATTTCAAGATACTATGATGATATCAGTAAGACATCTTTACTGGAGACTTTGAAAAAGAAGATAAACACTAGATATCCAGAAGGAAAAATATTCCCCTGGAATCTATTATGGTGGAAAAATAGCAAGCAAACACAGCTATTATTTTTTGAGAAAGTTAGAAGTAATACTAATCAAAATTCAGAGCTCATTTTCTCTTATTTTTAAACACCTGAAAGATTATTTTTTTTCAACATTTGGCTAGAGAAACCACTGTGATCCTTGTGCACTTACAATCCTGTTTCTCATAATTGTATAGATTGCATATAGTACTAAGCTAGGCAGAAATTGAAAGACAGCACTCTTGTGTACACGTCCCACTGGACTGTAAACATAAGCATCATGAAAGATTTCATCCCTGAAGATTTCGTTGCACTTGATGTGGTATTGCTGCACCAGAGAGAACCACCTGTTTGGAGGACATCCTGAGGGAAAGTGTCTTAAGTGATTTTTCAGGTTGGGTTTGTTGGAAGAAATACAGACTGCTTCTCATCATGTAACCAGAGAATATTCAAGAATTAAATAGAAAATATTCTATTTTTAAGAACATGTGATGTGCCAAGTTGGTTACTGAATTGATGTTTTAAGCAATCTGTAATATTCACTGGAAACTTGCAGAAATCAAACCACCTCTTTATCTTCATCAAACTTTGTAACTTGCAGTGTCAGTTCTTCAGATCAGCAAGGTCACTCTTTGTCTTCAGCTGTCCAGCACTTCTTATAGCCATCCTTGATATGATGTACATGCTCATGTTATTTAGTCCATAAGACTGCTTAAAGCTTCTTGCACTTAAAAAAGTTAATATACCAAAGCAATAAACTGAACTTCTATGCAAAATAACAGCAAGTTGTGATAATGATATTTTTCCAAAATACCCAGAGGCAGTTGACTATTGTCAGAGTACTACAAGAACAGAAATACATCTGATACTACTAAGATGCTTTCTACATTGGGGTGTGTGGTCAAATAGCTTATCTGTATCTTAAAGGACATATTTTTATCAGATTTACTAAAACATTTTGCCCTTCAGGCTGACTTTGCAAAGTTTCTTCCTTGTCTTCAAAGACTACTCTGCAAATGCCTATATAAATGCTGACAGAGAGCATGAATGACGTCAGAGCATTTGTGTTTCATCTTCAATTCTTGTTTCTTTTATAGCCATAACAGTAAAATCACAAGACAATAAAAGGTTTGTTTTCTACTGTTTGAGAGCTGAGTTTACTACAGCATGTGTGCTTTTTCTTCCTTGTTCACCTAACTCCCTGTTTCTTTTTTAATTCAGCTCTTTGCTCTTAGTAGATGTTGCCTTTAATTCTGTGCATTCATAGCATGGTTTCTAGTATAACAGTGTTCCACACTCAGTATTCTCTTAAATATTACTTTACTAAACATAACAAACACTAATTTATTATGTTATCGTTAAAGCAACTACCAGCTTCCACAATGTACTATTTCTGACACTGGTGCTCTGCTCTTGTGAGACCTCACTTAGAGTATTGTGTGCAGTTCTGGTGTCCTCAACATAAAAAGGACATGGAGCTGTTGGAACAAGTCCAGAGGAGGGCCACAAGGATGATCAGGAGACTGGAGCATCTCCTGTATGAAAACAGGCTGAGAAAGTTGGGGCTGTTCAGCCTGGGGAAGAGAAGGCTGCATGGAGATCTCATANTGGGTTGGAACCAGAGGAGGGCCACAAGGATGATCAGGAGACTGGAGCATCTCCTGTATGAAAACAGGCTGAGAAAGTTGGGGCTGTTCAGCCTGGGGAAGAGAAGGCTGCATGGAGATCTCATCGCAGCCTTCCAGTATCTGAAGGGGGGCTATAGGAATGCTGGGGAGGGACTCTTCATTAGGGACTGTAGTGACAGGACAAGAGGTAACAGGTTAAAACTTAAATAGGGAAAGTTTAGATTGAATTTAAAGAAGAATTTACTGTTAGGGTGGTGAGGCACTGGAATGGGTTGCCCAAGGAAGTTGTGAGTGCTCCATCCCTGGCAGTATTCAAGGCCAGTTTGGACAGAGCCTTGTGTGGCATGGTTTAGTGTGAGGTGTTCCTGCTTATGGCAGGGAGGTTGGAACTAGATTATCTTAAGGTCCTTTCCAACCCTAACTATTCTATGATTCTATGAAAAATGCAGATGAACCTTGCATTTTACATTTACACAGAAGTGTCACCTGTGCAAAATAATTCACTTATCTTTAGACAATGATCTTGAAAGGCTGGAGAAACAAGGTCGTAGAACTTCATAAAGTTCACCAATGAGAAGTGCAAAGTCCTGCTCAGTAGGAAGAACAACTTCAGGTATCAGCATAGGCTTGGGGCTGACCAGCTGGAAAGCATTTTGGCAGGGAAAACAAAGCTGGTAAATTAGGTGGTCATGAGCCATCAACAGACCCTTGCTACAAAGAAGGCCAATGACATCTGGGCTGCATTAGGCAAAGCCTTGCCAGCACCTAGAGGCAGGTGATCCTTCCCCTCTGCTTAGCACTGGTGAGGCTCATCTGGAGTCCTGGGTTCAGCACAGAGGTCCTGAGTAAAAGTGGTACAGACTCTGTGGTACAGTTAATGTAATTGCAGTACAGAATCACATAGAGGCAAGACTTTTAGTCATAATTTTCAAATATGCCTTTCCAGTCAGATTGTTCTTCCTTTCCTTAAAAGAGTAATTTAATTTTTCTATGAATTTCCCTGTTGATGCATAAGCAGCACTGGAACAAAAGGTTGTGTAAGTTCTGTGTCTTTCAACTCCTTTGGTTTCTCAGCTTCAAAGAACCACATCAAAATGTCTTGCAACAGAAAAAACACTGACTTGATTTTCTTTCAGCATGCAACAGAAATCACATTCTGCCAACTGCCATGCAGAATATGGGCAAATGATGCCAAATTCCTCCTTGACATAAAACAGAGCCCACTAATACTGAGGTAGCTTTACGGGAATGTTGCATCATATTTTGCTTGGTTTCTTTAAATATACTTTCACATCAAACCAAATGATGCTGTAAAAACCTGATAAATAACATCTGAGGCAAGATCATACTGTTGAAACACATCATTCAGTTGTCTGAGTTTTGTCTCTTAAAACTATGACCCTTACATGCTTCCACTTTCTCCCCATTCCCTTGAGTTCACTGCTAGGAACAGTCCTCCCGCTGAGTACCATGAAAACAGTGAAAACAGAAGCAGCACCTATGTTAGGATGTGAGCTGTGAAAACAATTCTGATTTCACTTATTTCAACCCAAGATGTGGAATAACTTCACAGGTGTGGGTTTAATCAAAATTAAGAGGAAGGCTCTCTTCTGTCTTTTACCTCTTCTTTTTTTAATCTACACCATATTAGCTGTGCTACCTGTTTTAGTCTAGGGGGTAGTAACCTGCTGAGATTTTTCTGATGTGGAGATCCTCTCCAGTACCTGAGTATATAAATCTTTTGTGTTGTTGATTGCCATCTAACAACGTCTGCAAAATAGCATGCAAGAGACATGAGACATTTGCACACATTGAGATACCATGAGCGATAACTCTGCTCTCAACCATCTGCTAGACCCATTGTTTACTGCTGCTTTTTGTACTGATGTTCAAATATTTTGGAAGGAATAGGGGGAAAATTGCACAAGACGCCCCCCAACTCAGCGTTAGTTTTGTTATGAACAACATCTGCAGAATATGGTAGGAAAAAAACCCATCTGTTTCCAATGACTTTTCTGTATTGTGCCTTTCTACTGACTCATACACAAACCTGAAACCAGGCTGCTTAGGGTGTTCTCTGCTTAGTTGTTATGTAAAAAGCCCTGGGAAAACTCAGCAAACAAAGATAACATACTCAGAGTTGGAGCAGGTATTAGTAGGCCCACAGTAAGGCTGAGCTTCACAACTGGATGAAAGATCTTCTGTATGGAAGTGAAGATTGAGGTCTTCAATACCTAAAGAGAGAGAAAACCTAAAACATCCCTTTTCTAGTGGTAATATTATTGCTCATAGCAAAATATATTGTGAAGTAGAGGCAGGTTTTTGTATCTATTGGTTTCATCTGGTCTATGACAATTTAATGCACTGGAAATGTGATTGTGTAGCAGACTGGTGTGCCTGGTTCTGCTGTCCTTGTCTGTGTGGATACCCACGCCAGGATGGATGAAGCCTTGGGTGGTACAGTTTAGTGTGGGGTGTCCCTGCTTATGGCAGGGGGGTTGGAACTAGATGATCTTAAGGTCCTTTCCAACCCTAACTATTCTATGATTAGAATAGTTCTATGATTCTATGCTGGGCAATGCCTGTGTTACCTGGTAAGTGGATGTGGTGTCCCACTGTCTCTGTGAATTCATTTAAGTGAACTGAATTAAATTAGTATTTGAAAATCCACCCTTTAAGAATTTCAGGTGAGAAGCATCATTTGCTGTTATCGTTGCCCCAAACATAGCTTTAAAATTTAGGCTTCCTTGTGCACGCAAAATTAAAATTTTTCCCTTCATCTCACCAGGGAGGGGGAGTGACCCTCTCTCACCCTCTCCCTGTTTAACCCTGTAGCTCACCAGTTAGAGAACTCACAGGATGTGTAGAAGTCAGGCTGTTACTCATCTTCTTTGTACTAAAAAGCACCTCTTATACTCATTAAAAACCATGGTATGTTTATGTATGCTGTTCTCACCCTCCTTTTGAAGCTTGGTTCTTTCACAGAAACAAACCTCTTCCAGACTGGCTGGCTCAGAGGGATAAGAGCTGTACCCCTCTGGTATGGCTCTGCAGCCCCAAGATGCAGATGCCCACCAAAAGTAGGGCTGATCTTTTTTTGCATGAACTTCACACTAAACAAAGTTACTGGACAAAGCAGAGCTGTTTGTACTGAGATATAGCAGTGTATGTAATACATGTTCCTCTCCCCCTTACTACTGGCAACTTTAAGATATTCTCCAGATAAGAAGTATACTAAGGACAATTTTTAAGTAAGTCACATGTCTTGCATGGATATGGGAGCCTCTGCAAGTATATTAGGGATATTTCATTAGGGATATTTCATGTGGAAATGTTTCCTCTTATTTATACAATTACCTAGCATTGCAGAAAGCTAATGTTAAGACATAGCCTCTCAACCATTCTGCCTCTCAAACTTACAAGACCTATTACCAAAAACTTATCAACCCATCTTGATCTTTTTTTATTAAAAAGCTTTAACTGATTATATTCTTCCTTTTAATAACCTTTCACAGATCACAGTGATAGACACTACTTTTTACCTTTATAACCAAAGTCTTTTTAAGAGAAATATAGAGTAGAAAAGCATTTATCAAAAACTTATGATCCTTGGAGACCTCATAGCAGCCTTACATCATCAGAAGGGGGCCTACAAGGCTGTCAGAGAGGGACTCTTCATCAGGGACTGTAGCTGTAGGACAAGATTTCAATTTAAACAGGGGAAGTTCAAGTTAGATATAAGGAAGAAATTCTTTACTGTGAGGGTGGTGAGGCACTGGAACAGGCTGCCCAGTTTTTACTGCTTCATCCTTGGCAGTGTTCAAGGCCAGGTTGGATCAGCCTTTGAGCAACCATGGCAGGGAGGTTAGAACCAGATGATCTTAAGGAGGTTAGAACTAGATGATCTTAAGGTCCTTTCCAACGCAAACCATTCTGTGATTCTATGATACGAAGAAAACAGAGGAAGAAAGCTAAATAGAGCCATGAGAGAACATTTGTTCCTCTTCTATTCTGTATAAATGTAATATTATTCAGAAAAAAAGATATTCCCCTGGTGCCTCTTCTGCTAAAATTTTCAACCTGACTAGATATATACCATGAGATTTTTTTTAATATGGTGCATATTGTTTCTTTGTCACACTTATCCTTCATGTCTAGGAAACCACAAACTCCAGCTATGGAGCAAGTGGGCATGAATTCAATCACTAATCTCAGGAATTTTGATTTGAGAGAGAAATGGTGGTATTTCACTAAGAAAGAGACAGAGGCTTGTCCGTCTGCAGCCCATGATAGAGAATCCCCTTCAGAGCTGCAGCGCATGGAGAGAAGCCAGTCTCTGCCTGCACCTGCTCCATTGGCCTTGTTTCACCCAGATGAGGAGAGAGAAACCCCAAACAGCTGCTCCTTCTTGTGTTGCAAGTTTGTGGCTCCTCTCCAAGCTTGCCACATGACAAGCATGGATGCACACTGGGACCAGTTATTGCTCAGTGTGAGTCTACACCTGCTATTTCCAATCCACAAAACCTTGTGCCAGCAGTTGGCTACAAGAAAGTGAGCTGGAGCAGGTCCTGCAGGTGACACTAATCCATCTCATAAATTGTAAAGGTTACAAGAAATCTCCAGGAGAGGACGAGTTGTTATTACATTTCTTCTCCTATTGCATAATACTGGGTTTTCAGCAACTAGATTAATCAGTGATAGATGTCTACTTAGATCCTCAGTGACAAAAGCTCAATTAGGGTCATGTTTGCTTTTCCTGTAGAAAATGCTATTTGCCTTTCTTATTTTGCAAGCTTAGACCTGTATGGCTTTTCCCAAAAGTATGATTGTATCTAGTTCAGTGTTCTGAACTTTCAGGGATGTTGTCATCTTTGCAGCTCATGTAATTTTTGGAAAAAGGGAAAAGCAAAATAGACTGTGTTTTGCATGGCTGAGTTTAGTGACTAAAAATGTAAGCCACCAAGAGCAGGGATAGTTCTGAAATCTTTTATGAGTACACTGTAAGAAAATTGTAGGTTGATTTCAAAAGAAGCAACCATTTTCTGCTCAAAATTAAGCATCTGACAATTATGTAAAATGAATTTCCAAATAAATTGAAAAATACAAATGCAATTAGAAAGAAAGAAAGAAAGAAAGAAAGAAAGAGAGGGAGGGAGGGAGGGAGGAAGGAAGGAAGGAAGGGAGAGAAGGAAGGAGAGAAGGAGAGAAGGAGAGAGAAAGAAAGAAAGAAAGAAAGAAAGAAAGAAAGAAAGAAAGAAAGAAAGAAAGAAAGAAAGGAGAGAGAGAGAAAAGAA
>NDXB01004649.1:122819-148078 GCA_002631895.1 Agapornis roseicollis
AAAAAAAAAAAAAAAAAAAAAAAAAAAAAAAAAAAAAAAAAAAAAAAACAGAAAAGAGAGGGAAAGCAGAAGTAGGTAGACTGGCTTCAATGCATCCTGTTTCTTGTTTAAAAAACCCCATGTGATATCCTCCTATTCTTCCTCTCACTGAAACTCAGACATCAAAAACAAAGTAAACAGTATAGAAGTTCCATCTAGCAAGGCTCTCTACTGGTATAGTTAACACATGAGAGATAAATACAGTCTGTTTGTTGTGCTATTGAGAAAATACAGTTCTATTATAATTAGGAACAAGTTGTAGCATCTGAGGGACTCATGCTTTTGGATAACATGGCAACTTTTGAATAAATAAGAAGGGAGATGTGAAACTTGCTGTGTACCCTTCTTCTCACTGTGGGGAGTTGAGCAGGCCCTTTCCTGTCTGGCTGTTTAATTTGCTCATTTGTAGAAACCTGCTCTGAGGAGAGGAGAAGAGAGGAGAGGAGAGGAGAGGAGAGGAGAGGAGAGGAGAGGAGAGTGGACAGAAGACAAAATGATGACACAATGATGAAAAGTGGCAGATGGGTAAATAGGAAAGCCTCAGTTTGCTCTCTTTCTGACTTGTCACTGTTTGTGGCAGTAGGTGAAAGCAGAAAACCAGTCTGCTATTCTGTTCAGTAAACTACATGGAGCAAAGGCTCTTCGAGTCTTTCCACAGAGCTGCCCATCACTCTCATCAAATGAGCATTAGGCCAATAGGCAAAGATACCTGAGAAATACTCATTTTGTAATGTAAAGAAAGTCTTTTATTTGAACAGGAAGGTCATATGCGTCATTTTGTCACAATCTTAGAAGATAAAGAGTTTTGTTGGAAGCAACTGTCTCTCCTGAATGGCTTGGGTCCAAGGTGATACCCTCACAAGTCTGTAGCCTGTGTAAGATACAGTCACTATTTGGTTCAATATGTCCTAAAGGAGAAACCTGATATGAGTTTGGGGTGGTTAGTTATGCAAAATAAGTGAAAGAAAACTGTGTTCTCAAAATTATCTGGCTTGCTAGTATTCCTCTCTGAAGTGTCAGATGCACCTAAACTCTTAGATTTGATGCAGAAAGCATACAATTGTATTTTTATCAAGACACTTTGTTCCACCCTTCAGAGACATTTTGCGTGGGTTCACATTTTCATACTCTGATCTTTTCATTAATCTTCTACTGAGCAGTGGTTCAGCCCAAAGCCACAGTGTACCCAGGAATGCTGGCTCCCAGCTGTTCATACCAGGATTGGGAGAGAGAATGCCATAGGCACCAGGTATCCTTTCTGAGGAAGCATTGCCTGCCTAGTGTGACTGAGGGCTAGTGGGCTCTACATCTCACCAGAGATGGGTTACAGCATTGCCAGGAGAGCAGAGGTCAGCAACACACTTGAGTTCCCACACCTTCCCCAAAACCCGCAAGCAATGAGTTTTGCTACTTTGATGCGTATCTTCTTGTGCAATGTTTGACAAAATAAGCATTGGAATTTGGGAGAGAATGCTTCTTGCTGCTTAAATTGTGCTCTTCATCATTCTGTAGATATTTTTCTAGAATTTGACAAGAATGGAAATTTCTGGGGAAAAAAAAAAATGCTTTGATTTGCATTTTAACAATTCCCAGTGTTTTATTTTCTTCATAAAGGGATGTTTTAAAAATAAATATTTGAGTTATGTGGGGCTTGTATTTGTTTTATTTCTAGTCTGATATATAAAATATAAATATGGTTGTACACATACACAAAAAGAATCTTTCTAAAGCATAAGATATATTTGTATTAAAAACAAATGACTAACATTTCAGTTCAAGAACATTGCTTAAAGAGCACACTTCAACATGACTTTATTCTTTTTTTATTTTTTATTTTTCCACAGTAAAATTTTGGGAAAATATACTAAAATATTTTGAGTTCAGAGAGAAGAGTATTTGCTCAACAGAAAGTGGCTCAATTAAGGTATCTACCTAGCATGTGTGCATGGTTCAAACATGAGGTAACTAAGCAATGCATTCTCAGCTTTACTTCCCACTGTTGTTTGAACCATTACTGGAACAGGTTCTTGTCTGTTGTAAATCACTGTGACTTACTTGGTTCTTATGCAATAATGCCAATTTATACCAGATGAGAAGAGCTGAGCTAACTTCTGCTCATCAAATTATATGCAGCTTGAATTAGTTCAAAATCCATTACATTCTTACAATGCTGTTGAAATTTTTTATGGTTATCCTTATAAAGTATTTCCAGACATGTGAAGTGTAAAAAAAGGCCCCAAAAAAATTTGAACACATCTGTTCCAGGTGGGAAAAGGCAGGGACATTTTCAGAATTATTGGAAATTCTTTGTTAGCATGCTAATCTTGTTAGTGAATGATCAAATCTGGGGGAATGTCTAGAGAAGCTTAGGGAATTTGCTTGAACTATCCTTCCAGCTAAGTTTCACAGGTATTGGCCAGACAATTTCTGGATTTTAAACACTGGGTTACCTAGAAGCTTATTTTGAGATCTAATGTTCTACGTTACTGTTTACTGTTCTCAAAGAGTTCTGGAGTTAAAGTGTTTTAAGCACTGAATTAAAAATATACTCATCACTATAATTTTCTGATAACATGCAATTTCCAAGGTACACTGTAAATTAGTATATGAAAGTATGCAATTGGAAAAGCTTAGTCAAATGATAAAGTAATTTAATAACTAACAAATAGGTAAATGACAGGTTAACTAATTGGAACTAATTTAACATATAATCACAGCATATCTACAAGACCTTACCCATATCATAGACATTTTTAGCACTTAAAGTTTTTTACAGAATTTGCATTCAACTATCATGTAACCTAAATAGAAGGAAACTCAGACTAGTCAGGATTTTTTTCTAAAATGTAATTAATATATTTCATTTTGAATTTAAAATTAAGTATATTTTAAAAGATAGCATTTTCAGCAAACTTAAAAACATATTTTGAGAACAAAAGGCCAGTATGTGGAATACTGATGAGAAGTGCTAATTTGGGTCTACAGCTGCTGATTGCACTAAAACCCAATTTTAAATAAGTTCAACTCAGTTAAACACAAATATTGATCAAAATTAACTTTAGCTTTCTAGAAGAAGTTGCTTAGTCATACAAAGATTGTAAGATGGTGAGGTCCTGACCTCACAGGAGGCCTATGAAGCCCTGCTGTTGTGGAAGAAGCTGCCTACTTGTAGGATAAAAGGCGATTCGGAATTATACATCCTCACACTTCTGTTCCTAGACATGGGGCTTATTCTTTCTCTTTATAAAACTTCTGATGCCTGCAGTGCAGCACAGAGATCACAGTGGGAGAAGCAGCTTACAAAAGCAAACACTTCTAGTCTAAGGAGTCTCCTATCACTACAATCCTATCACTGTGTAAGTGAGCAGACTATGGTCCAGTCTTCATGAGACAAAGACCATTAGCAGAAAAAATCCCTTTATTTCTCCTTTGCTGGGAAAGAATAACAGTTCAGTTTGCATTGCTCTACATACTTCATAGGCACAAGGACTGAGTCTTGGCTCTGTGAACCGTATTACAGAGGAGCTCTTGTTCTCTCCTGTCCATCACAGGAAAATGTGGCTCTGTTTAGTCTAAGAAACCCCAACTAGAACAATAAATCTTAACTCTGTAAATTATTAGGAGCTTGTTTCAAACACTGAGCCTACCCAAATGATCTTAAGTGCTGGGAAAGTGCAGTTCTGAAACCAGAAAACACAGCTTTTCTTGATGAAAATTTACTCATGACAACCTTTTGTATTTAGCCACACCCCCTAAGTTCATCAGGATCTTTCATGCAATTTCCTAATAATTTCTGTATTATGTGGATTTTATAACGTCACATACATGTCATCATTCATTAAAATTTGGAAGCCAGCAAAAGAAGCTATAGTGTTGGACACTGGAATCAGACGGGCAATCTGAGCTTCTTTGGAGTCATTGTTTTCAGCTGCTCCCGAAAAAGTGAAGATTTTTTCTCGAGGCCCGTGTTTGTTACTCTTCTTCTCATCTTCTTGTGGGCTTTCTGCCTCAGTGATGCACTCTGGCTCTTCATATTCTAGCTTGGTTTGAACCACTGCATGATCAATTTTGTCTATCCATTCCTAGGAAAATGAAAATGTTGATGTTGGTTGTACAGACACATTTTCCTTTAGTTATGGCACCTTTACAGGATAAACCATAATGAAGAAGATTAAAAGGAAGCAATAGAAACAAGCAGGATTCAAGAAAAGCAGACTAGCAGGAAAGCAGACAGGATTCCACAAATGCATACAAACTCTTACTTGTTATCAAGATCACATTAAATACAGCTTCACCAGGGCCTTTAAGAAACCTTGAATGTGTTAAACACCTAGCATTCCCTCCTTGGTGGACTGATGCATTCTTTGACCCACGTCCTGACTTCATCTAAATTGAGACTGAGTTTACATGGAGATTTAGGCAACATAGCATATCTGTATTAAAACTTCAGTATTAATTTGCATTTCATTTTTTCTTCTTCAGTTTCAGTTTAAGGCTATCTTATATATAGAATGTTTCATTTTGCACTGAAACATTATTACTACTCTCTGATATTGTCATCTGGTCTAAAGATGTAAATATTTGATCTGTCTCCAATTAGAGGAAACTTATTAGTAATTAAGATAAAGGCAGCCCAATTTAATACAGAAAAATATATCACATATGCTATGTAATGAACTCGAGAACAATAAGAAAATGAAAGTGAAAACTGTGACCCATACATTTGACATCCTTTTTGTATGTAAAGGTTTAGCACCCATACACCTCTGTGGCTAAGAGAGGATGCTGCTTACTCATGCCTCCAACGAAATGAGTGCCAACACTGGTTCAACATTAAGTCTCACAGCACTTCACAAACATAAAGCAGCACTACACTGATTGTATGAGCTCTGGTATTTGTTCTGTGGGTCCTCTTGGTGATGTCACATGAGGGGAATGGCTTTTCTCTTGGGTCAGAGACTGCAGGTTTTCTTTGCAGAGCAAGTATCAGTAGCTACTTTTAAATTATTCTCAACGCTGCAGAGATTACAGACTTGCTAGGATGGCAATGTTTACCTGGAAATTTCCATTATGGTCGCTGAAGAGATCATCAAATATGTGTTTTGGATCTGGTACAGAAGGCATGACTGACTTCTGAAGCCTGCAAAAAGGAAAGTAAAATACAAATTGACTTTTTGTTGTAGTGTGATTATTCATACAAAAATCTAATTCGGCACATTTCTGTAGCCACAAATATATTTTATATGACAGTACCCTAAGCTTGTTTTTTTGTTAGTTTTTTTTTCTTTGTGTGTGTGTTTTAGAGTCAAAAAGCAATTATAACAGTGTGATAAAACAATGAGGCTAAGAGTGACTGTTCTGCTAGATTTCCACCCAACTCCATCCTAGTAAAATCTGATATTTATACAAACTTCTAGCTAGCCAGCAAGTGCCATTCTGCTCCATGCAGTAGTCAGAGCTTTACATTCCCTGGTCACATTCCCCTAGCCATGACCTTGGTGCAGAATTCAGCTGTATTAGCTGACAGGAAACACAAACACAAATATGAAACATAGAATTATAGGAGAAAAAAACTCAATTTATGATCTGAAGAATTTACCAGAGTCCAACATGCTTTCAACTCTGAAGATAGGGAATTTTGGGTTTTTTTGTTTTGTTTTGTTTTCTCTCAAGAAGACCAAACCTGGGGCCCTTGCAGGGTTCTTTGTTATTTAGTGGGTTGTTGTTTTGGTTTGTTGTTTTTTTTTAAAGTGTAGATTCTAAACTTGAACACAGTCATTCAACTGCAAATCCAAATATTGATGCAGTCTTATTAAATTCAAATGCATTGAAGCTTACTTCAACCTACAGCAAGCAGGCACTTAGGCTCATGAAAGTTGTACAAAAGAATGTCAGTTCATAAGAAATAACTAAATTAATTGTCTTCTCAGGATTTAACAAGATTATTGAAAAAGAGAAGAAATTAAATGGAAGAGACAGAATTTTATCCCAAAACATTGCCTTTTAACAAGGTTATTCAGTTTTTGAAAATTTAAGGGCTTGGTTTTTGGAAGGCCAGTATACATTATCCCTCAAATAGTGATAGAGCTACTGACTTCCACATCTTCATGATGACTTTATCCATCAGATAAGAATTTTATTGCTAAGAGACTTGATTCTGAATCATAACTCTGTTTTTATGACATGGCTATTTATTAGTAACCAATAAAATTATATTTACCTTTGCCATTTACACAGAAGAATCAAGAGGATAAGCATCATTAGGAGTACTGCCAGCAAGCAACTTAATACAATTACTCTGTTTGACTGAGGTTTTATATCATCTTTACATGAATCTAAGAATAATCACAAAAATGTATGTGAAAAAGTTATTTTTTCTTTAACAGTATTTCTAATCATGATACAACATTGACTGTTCTTAAAACAAACCAAAACAGAAATAAAAGGTTTTAAGAACAAATACGACAAGTTGAATTGTTCAATTGAAACTGAAAAGCCATCCTTCCCAAATCTTGCAAAAGAAGAAAATTATGTTTTTATTTATCTAAATTGACCTAGTTCAGGACAAAGGAGTGGGCTTACCCGCAAAGAGTAGATGTGTTATGAATGAATTGAATATTTCTCACATGTTCATCACATTCATTGACAGTGATACGGCAGCTTTGTGCTAAGATCTATATTACAAACACCTACTCACAATCACCAATGCTGCAAGTGAGATTTTACATGTAGCCTGAATGTCTTATTTCCCAAGATAAAGCAAACAAACAAACAACATCTCCTCTATCTATCTCAGCAAACAAAAAGCCAGCAAACCACAAGTGGCAATGCCCAGAAAGTAACAGATGACAGGATATCATCTAACACATAGGTATGTAAAATTAACACATTTTTACACTTTTCAGCATTCTTATTGTTTATCCTGCAACTTTTGTAATGCCGCCTCAAAACTCTGCCTGCTACTACTGACCTCTTTCTACATAAATGCTACAAAAACTAAATGATTTTTCATGCAGAAGAGACTGTCCATCCTGTTCTGCCTGCCTGCTTTGGTCAGCTTGCCAGAGAGCCACAAAGAAAGTAAGGCCTTCAGAACCTGCAAAATTTCTTGCATCCAGCTTTGTTCAGAGCTTCCTTTGATGCTAGATTGGGGTGAAGAATAATTCATCAAAGTCCTGAAGTGCTTGCCCCAGTGAAGGGGCTGTGCCAATGTCACTTCAGATCCAGGGGCACCCAGAATGACTAAACAATTAGTCTGCTAGGGGCTTTTATGTGTGCACCTCTCAGAAGGTGCACAGGGAGATATCATCTTCTGATTTCCGGCTTGCATTTGCCACCACACCAGAGAGCACGTTTGCAGGTTCACCATTTGCATGGCGAAGGATGTTTCTCTGGACGTCAGCACTGTGCCTACTACTAGTGCACAGGATACATGTACTTAAGATTTCATCCCAGCTTGTGCATACACATTTTCTTCAGCTGAGTAATAGCCCACTGCATGTTTGTGAACTCAGATCTGGGTACACTGAACACCTGGTAATTTTGATAAAGCCTAGTGGATGGCATTTGGTTCTTAGCTGATATGACACGAATGTGCTGGAATGCATCTATGAGCATCAGACTGCCATGACCTCTGGTCCTGTAGTTCAACTGGATGTATTTTAAAAACAAACTGACTTCAAACTGGGGCTTCAAGGGCTTTCTTAGGGTTCAGGTTTGATGTTTACATATTTTATGTGGACATCCCACATACACACCATGCTTCACATCTATGTCATTGGTGAACCCTAGACACTATTGTAACACAAATAATGATACTCAACTTTGCTGATTATGGCATATATTGAGAGTGTTATGGGCCATCAGGATCAAAATGGACATGACTTAAACATAGGCAATTAGACATTCACATGAACTTTCTTTGATAACAAAAGATGGAGCACAATGGTGCAACATTAATTTGAAGCATGCTCCCAGCATCCCAGCCTGCAGTCACCCTTTCCCCATTTGTACTTAGACAATATATGAACGTAGCACAGCTGTTACCTAATAAGGTGCCATTCATCCAAAATGTTTCTGCTTCCCAGTCACTGCTGTAATTAACTACGTTGCAGTGGGGTACTAGCCTCTTCAATCTGACCCGGAAAGAATAGCATTTTCTTGAATCAAAGCCTTGCTCTCCAACACTGCAACACTTAGAAGTTCTGGACTGAGAAGGAAGATGTGTCATTGTTAATTCTGGTTTTCAAGATGGTGCTTCAGAATACTATACCCAGTCATGGTCACAACTAGGATAAAGGATAGGCTGACCCAAAACCTCAGAACTGAATTTTAACTACTCAGAGTTTTGAGAAATTCTGTTCCTTGGCTGACTCTTCACTATAAATATCCATTCCTTACAGTCTGACACTGAGTTGTAGGTCAACAATCATTACTTAGTGCACTTTTATGGTTGTGTATTTACAATATGCAAAGACACTTCAATTCATAAAATATTTACAAGTTATATTTAAGAATGGAAAGCTTAAGTCAGTTAAATAATATTTGAAATACTTAACAGCCAACTTCTGAACAAATGAAAATTCCATGTCATATGTTTTCTTTCATTATATTTGCTATTTTCTCTCTTCTTTTCTCTACTCTGCATTCTGTTTTTGTTCCAAAAGCTCTTCTATTCTGAATGTATAACCTTTCCTTAGATTATCTTCATCTCTTTGGGTGACAACAAGATATAACTCAAAAAATGACTGATTTCTGGCACGACAGCTATCCAGGTTCTTAAAAATCCAACTGTTTTCTACTACCAGTAATATTTCAAAGTATAGGATGGGAGAACAGTTTGAAAACAGCTCTATTTTACATTCTCTGGAGGTGCTACTTCCCTTCCAATGTTGATTAAAAATATCGTATCATATCTAACTCACTTGCCACTGTTTGTCGAACTTGCTTTTGTATTGAAGCTCAAGCCTCAGGCACTTCACAGCTCTCTCTGGTTTATTACAGCTTACAGTAACGGTGTCTTCATTCCAGAAGAAGGTCACATTTTCTGGTCGATTGGGCTTTACTAAGAAGAGAGAAACAAATTTGCTATAGTCTCTTAAAAAGAAGTATTTTGCAGTTAAAATTATTGTTACTCTTTCCTTGTCTTGATGTTTCTAAGTACTAAGTGAACAAGGTGGTCTTTCTTCTTGGAAGATGCATTTTTGTAGCTCACCTACTTATTAAACATCAAAATGGAGTTTGACATGGTGACACAGCTCACAGTTCAAGGTGCCACAGTCAAAGGCAGACACTATCTCATATCAGGAATCTACTGCATGTACTTAAGGAAGAGCTATAATCTCCTCATACTCCCTGCAATCAAAAGGAAGAAAGAGGCTTCCTCACTGGAAAAGGACTGACAAATTCAGTACCATAAAATCTACGAGACAGACTTGCGCAGATGCTGGAAGATATGTGGGATACAGTATGGCATCTGCAAAAAAGCACTGCGTGCCTATCTGTGCACAACTGAATATACTATTTTGGATGGGCCAAAATGCATGCAATGGTTTGATCTATGAATCTGGTAACCTTCAGTACCAGAAAATAAAAAAGTGAGAAGAATGTTATCTGTTCTCTCAATCCTTCTAGTTGCTTTTTTGTATTATAAAAATTCTGCCTTCCCAATTTGAAGACTGAAGTCTTATCCTTGATATTTGTAGTTTGTTACCTAACCCTTCTGAAATTCATTTTCCTATCCGTGCATGTTTAATAGACAAAATATGAGAATCAGGCTGCAGCTTTCCATAATTTGTCAGATATTGATAAAATCATGAGATCCAAAAACATTCTCAAAGTTAGATACCATGACAGGTTTTTGTTTCATCCCTTTTGCTAAAATATTATTAATAAATGCTAATAATGTATTTGAATTTTTTCCAGATAATTCTGCATTGTACATTTTCTGCATTATTTTTATCAGAAAAAAGTTTTTCCACTTTAAATGCTGTAACTCTGTGAAATTCCAAGAGATCTTGACAAACTAATCTCACACTAGATGTAAAATATGTATTTGGGGGCAGAAAAAACAGGAACATCTTCTCTCTGCCAGTAGAAGGATGTTTTTTATTCTGTCAGAATCTACCACAGTGACTCAAATAATTTTGTTGACATCTGATGGTGGTTTCATTACAGCCTCTTCACTAATAAGTAGTTTTCTACCTCACATCACATGGAAGATGAAAAAAGAATGGAAAGTTGAAAATATGAGATCACACAGACAGAGCTAAGACAAGAAACTACTAATTTTATTCATTTTCCTAACGTGAATACTGAGCAGGCCTGGACTAGACTTGTCACACCCATATATTTTAGTATTTTCAGTCTGATTATTAAACTGTGCTTTGGGACAAATCTGACTGTATCATCTCATTCAGCTGCAGCTGCATACAGGTCTGAGGAACTACTAGTGACCCCGAGGGATGAAAATCAATATGAAATAGCTATAGTTTATTTTGCCACACACACTAAGAATATTTTGTACACAAGTATAACTGATTTCTGCCTGAACTAAGGACAACTAGAGAATCAGTGAAGACACTAGGATTACAAAAGTAGGTGTGATTTATACACTTACTATAAAAGTCAGATTTTAGTCTTTTAGAAAAAAGCTCTTCACTTCCATTGTTATTCCTGATAGAGATGGCAAGGGTGGGTCCTTCTGTCTTAAAAAGACATCCAGAATTATAATCTTGATCCAACAAATACGTGGGACATGGCTTCCAAACTTTGTACTTGCTTTCATCAAATCTATGAATGAAATAATATTGGTGAATGGAACACTCTTACCAGTTAACACAAGTTAATTCATTTTTGTTATTCTTTCTTTTTCTTTCTTTTCTTTCTTTCTTTCTCAAATGCTGCTATCAAGGGAAGTCTGCGCATGGAATTTCTTGAGTTAGAAAATTTCATAGTGGTGTGAGGGAATCCAAACCTCATTGACTTTCCAGCGCTGGCTTTCTATGCAGTTTAAAATAATCAAGTTTCTTCATTTTCTAAAATAGAGAATGACTTGCTCAAACAGATGCTTTCATGAACCTGTTTCTAAGACTGTACTGTTAAAAGTTCTTTCCCATATAGTACCCAGAATGAAAAGGAAAGATCACGCTCTGTGACTGTCTTAAACAAAAACATTAAATTTCTATTAGTTGTTAATGTAGTAGTTAATAAGAAAAATATGCACATATGTGAAAAAAAACACTTTCAATAGTGTAATTAGCATATTTAGCACACTGACAGGAGAGGGTCAAATCTTTCATATCATGTCTGTTGTGATTGGCTATTCATCGGGCTTATTGACTTGTACACTTCTGTAGCAAGTTGTGAAGATGAACAAGTTTTATGCTGGATGATTAACAAATGTTAAAAACATTTTCAGGTATAGTTCGCAGAAGGCTCAAATGGACTTAAATATTTCAGTCTACCAAAGTAAATACTTTAAGAAGAGAACAGGTATTATAAATACTCACGTATAAGAAAATGACACATTCTCTCCAGGAAATAGTTCTCTTGCTGCCCATGTGATCTGCATCTTCTCATTATTGAAGTTGATTATTGTGGTGTTGATGGCTTTTTTCCAACCTACACATGACATTAACAGAGAATATGATTTCAGATGCTGTTTATATGAGAAGCATCCCTTGACATTGGTAGGCAATCAGTATTTCAAAGACATGTATTCAATAGACTCAGATGATCATAAAATAAGAAGACATAAAATATGTAAAATGCAAGGAAAGAGAGTAAAATAACCTAGAGACATTGAAATTAGAATCTCAAAATAGAAAAATGAAAGTACACACAGTTTATTGCATTTGCATGGCCAAGTTTTGGTAGCAGGGGTTCTACTAGGGTAGTTTCTATGAGAAGCTCCCAGAAGCTTCCCCTGTGTCCAGTACAGCCAACACCAGTCAGCTTCAAGATGGTCCTGTCTCTGGCCAAGACTGAACCCATCAGTGATGGTGGTAGTGCCTCTGGAATAACGTATTTAAGAAAGGAGAAAAGAGTTACTGCACAGGAGCAGCTGTACCCGGAGAGAGAAGTTAGAATGAGTGAAACAGTCCTGCAGACCATGGTGAAGACTATGGCGAGGTCAGCTATGCCTTGCAGCCATTGAGGTCCACAATGGAGCAGATTTCACCTGCAGCCTGTGAAGAGCCCCATGCCACAGCAAGTGGATGCCCAAAAGAGGCTTTGACCTGATGGGAAGCCCTTGCTTTAGCAGGCTCCTGGCAGGAGCTGTGGCCCCATGGAGAGAGAAGCCCACATTGCAGCAGGCTCCTGGCAGGACTTGTGACCCCTTGGGAGATCCATGCTGGAGCAGTCTGTTCCTGAAGGACTGCACTCATGGGAGGGACCCACACTGGAGCAGTTTGTGAAGACTCATGTTGAAGTAGTTGATGGAGGACTGTTTGCCATGGGAGGAACTGCATGATAGAGTGTGAGGAGTCCTTCCCTATGGAGGAAGGTGCAGCAGAGATGATGTGTGATGAACTGACTACAACCTCTATTCCCCATCCTGCTGTGCTGCTTGTGGGTAGGAGGGAGGGAATTCAGAATAATAAAGCTCAGGAAGAAAGAAGGAGTGAGAGAAGGTGTTTTAAGCTTTGGGTTTGTTTCTCATCACCCTACTCTGAATTGATTGGCAATAAATTAATTTCCCTACGTCAGGTTCATTGTGCCCATGGCAGTAATTGAGTGATGCCTCCCTCTCCTTACCTCAACCCACAAGCCTTTACTGATGTCTTCCATCCTCTGTCCAGCTGAGGAAGAGAGAGGTAGAGTGGCTTTGATGGGCACTTGGCATCCAACCAGGGTCAACCCACCACACACAGCAACACCAGAGAGCACCCTATGGTCAGTCCCTGGACCAAAAGGTATAGGCTAGCTACCTATATGAAAGGTACTCATAGGGATTATACCTTGAAGGCAACTTTAACCCATAATAACTGCTAAGCTTTTCCTACTAAGGAAAGCTGGGAACTAATGCCACTGGAAGACTCTGTGTAAACTGTCAAATGTTTACTTGTAAGAAACCAGGGACTAATACCACAGTTCAAAACCCACAGGAACCCAGAACAGATCAGCACAAGTAGGTTTACTGCACAGTTGATCTATCTGGTCCTGGCCAATTCCACTTTACAGGCAAGCAGGATCATTTAATGTCCACTGAATGCATGTAGGTATTATTTCCTCTACTGACTATCTCTTTGTTGTAACTCTTGATAGAGACATGGGTATTTTAACTCTGTGTCAATCAGGATTCCACAATCAGACATGGAAGATAAATCTGACATTGAGAAACGGAGAAAATAAAAAGTCAGAAGGATTAAAAGCACATTCTTTATTAAGAAGGACAAAAGATTTATTTTGCAGTCTATAAAATGTGAAAGGATATGTACTTGAATAAACAAAGATGAAGAAAATGTATCTTGACTATTAGGAAACAAACACTTGAAGGTAAAATCTGCAGACTGCTGTCTCCAGACATGAAATATCTACCACTAAAATGGGCATGGTTTTGAATCAATTCTTAAATCAAACACAAACAATTTTTTTTCAGTTTAATCTCAGAAGGTGGCTTAACATCTCTCCACAGAGCTATGTACATGTCTTCCTGTGCTTGACATAAAGATTTCAAATGGTCTATATGCCAGAGAGGAACGCTGCATGCCGGTAGGACAAAACAAATAGTGGATATTTGAGGGTCCTATCTTAGCCATAGCCAACTAATCCAGGTTAATCTGTCTAATCCAGAACCCTTACCAGGTGAAGGGTGACAACTCAAACTCTTACTTGGACTTGGACACCTGGGCAGCCCCACTGAAACACACAGCAGTGAGTTTTCTGTTTTTCAGAGGGTGGCTCCACATGCAGTGTTTACTCATTGTTCTCCAGCCGTGAGGTTGCAGTAGTTGGCCCAGGATGTGAAACATCCACTTGCACCAATTTCTAGTGTTAAGCAAGTGGTGTGGGTTGGGTTTACATTACAAGACTGATCTCAGGTTGCTCAGTTCTGTAAGGCTGCTCGTACCTGAAGTCTGAAAGGAATTGTGAAGAAAACAGGTAACTTCACTGGTGAAGAGAAGGTGCTTGCAGATATCAAATGTTTAATAAATATTTGGGAAGATCTTGCAGAATTTACTCTAAGGTGTTTAGTCAGTTTGGTCATGAGGGCTGTACAGGCACAGGGAAAAAAGGAGGAAAAGGAAAAAGGGCACTTATAACCTAGGTAGGCAACACCACTAAAGAGAAGAGAGGAAATCGTGTTTTGAATACCTCCAGAAGTGAAATTCTGCAATGATATGTGGTTTATGTTTCATTACTTCATTTCAGCATGGTAAAATAATATTGTACTGCTTAGCCCTTCTGCATGAGCTTTCTCTTACTGGGCACTATAAGTAACTCTTTTTTTTTGGTAAAGTGGTGGAATTAACACAGACAGCACTGGTTCATGAACTGTGAGAGACAGCACACAGAATTTGTTCATGATTTTATTTATTTTTTTAATACACCTGAGAAAAACAATGGTGCCAATATTTACATTGAGTTTGCCTCTCAAGTAGGTACTGTGTGCTTGGGAAGCTCCTTGAAACTGTGGCTATGTATCCCACAACTCAGCAGAGAAAGTAAAGATTTTAATAAAGTGGTAATCCTCTCTTCCCTCTCTGTATAGGCCAAATCTTGAAGTCCTTTTCAGGGTGCCACATTTGTCCTCAATTCTAGTGCAAAAAGAACACAAGCACTGAAACCCAGAATCCCACAAAGTTCCTTTAACGTATTGTTTGATCTCTTCAAACTTGCAATGAACGTTTGGCTCTAAAAATGAATAATAAGGAATCCAGAGGGACCACACAGAATTTCCACACACTAAGGAGCAGACATTCCATAAAACCTGAGGGTCTGATCCGACTGGTCTGTTGGAAGGAAACAAAAGTCACACTGCATTCTGAAGCTTGGAAAACACTCATTATTCTCTTTTTTCAGTCATAGAATGATGGCTTTGTACTAATTCTTAGAGGCTGCAATTCAGAGATGCACAGTAAATCCTGGGTTTGGCAAAGTGTATTTTTCTGATAACAGGGAAGAGTATCAGTTTGGCTCCAGTCCTGTAGTGATATACTGATGAACTTAACTTTGCACACTATGAGCAGTCCACTTGATTTGAGCAGGATTACTCAGAGCACATCAGCTTAACAACACATATAAATCTTTCTAGGATTACATAATATGTAAGAACCTTACATATTATGAATTGAAACTCTGCGATTTTAGCATTTAAATTATGAAATACTTTAATAATAAATAGAACCACTTAATAGAAATAAAACAGAAATTGTAATAATCTAAATACATATTCTCTTCTGTGCTCTAGTTTAAAAACTAGACCTTCATACGAAATTAGTTTTTAACATAATTAACTATGTAGGACAGAAAAGGCTTTACCAATATTTAATATTAAAGACTGCATTTCTAGAGCTCTAGTCAGAGCAGTTTGCTACTGTGCTTTCTAATTTCATGCCTTTTTGAATGTAGTATGAGTTGTGCTTTGTATAAATTTTCAGTAAGCATTTGCATGCGTCTTTTCAATTTATAGCATGTATGTGTTGCGCAATTCACATTTCTACATGGAAAGGTGCATAGCCCAAGTGAGATTTTAAAGGTTTGGATTCAGTTGGCATCAAGTCCTCTGAAGATATGTACAGGTTATCTGAAATAGAGTGTTTCTTTCTGTTGATCTTTCTTTTGCCTTTAACTGAAAGGTAGTTAGTTTCCTTTCCTTTTCCTTTTTTTTTTTTTTTTTTTTAAAGTTTTTTTTTTTTCTTTTCTTTTTCTTTTTTTTTTTTTTTTTGTGTTTTTTTTTTTTTTTTTAAAGTTTTTTTTTTTTCTTTTCTTTTTCTTTTTTTTTTTTTTTTTGTTACTTTTTTGAAGCCTCTATACACCTATACTTCTGAAGTCAGACATTCATATATTTGCTTAATGGAAGGAGACAGAGGGAAATATAATGAAATTTTTATTAATCCACCTTTAACACCATAGATAGTTCCCAGTTAATGTGCCAACAGTTCCTTGGTAATTGTAATTATTTAAAACATTCTTCTATTCATGATCCTATAGGTACACAATAGACCAAACTAACACACTCATCATATTATAACAATAGGTAGATGGAAAGGTCAAAAATATTATGAATAGGCAGCCCCTGGGCTAATGAAGTGCAGCAGCAACTTTGTATCTGAGGACGACCTGCAAGTCTGGCTAGGTATGCAGTATGCTGCAGTGGTGTAGCACAGATACCAGTGCTCTGGAGCATGAGCTTCAGGAAGAATTATCCAAGTCTGCGTCTTTGGCAAAACCAGGCAGGGACTGGTAGGGCTCCACAAAAGATTTTAACCTCACAAGCACTGCTGGGCAATTCTCCAGGCAGAGAGGTGTGGAAATTACCACTATGGTATGTGGAGAAAGTACTTTTGTTGGGGAAAAGAAGAAATTTACTTGAGCAAAACATTATGCAAACACAACCATGAGCAAGAATATGAGCAAGTACATTCCACCTCCAAGCCACTTTTCACAGTTTATTACTGAGAAAAAATACTATTGAAGGGGAGCATAGTAAAAAGGTCAAATATCATGGAACAGAACAAAAAAGAAAAAAAGGAGGGGCAGAATGTTAATCTGCAAAGATAACAGAATGGAACATGTATGTACTGGAACAGTTGCAACCTCATTGAAGCACAACAAAGAAGAAAAACCACTTTTGATTTCCTAACACTGATGAAACTTGATAAGTAAACACATATTGAACTTCCACAAATCAAAGCACACTGTATAGAAACTACTGGAGAGCAAGACCTAGATCTGAGCCTGCAGTCTTTGGTTACCCTTATTGGTCTATCAGAACAGATTCATTTTATTAATAGGAACACATGTAAGTCAAAGAGCAATTCTTTGCACACAAGACTGTTGACTTAAATGCACAGAACAGGCTGAATAGAAAACATCTCTTCAAGAAAAGGAACAAGACAGCAAGACACATTTTTATAGACATTTTGAGACAAGTCATAATCCTTATAGCATACAACCTTACATCCCTGCAACCCATCAAACTGAGTGGGTTTTTTTTTAGAAGATCACTGACCATTGCTAGGTATGACAATACTTTATATCTAGTAAGCATCAAAACTGTAAATTTCAACTTTTGTTCCACAAAGTCATGCCATCAGTACAACATGGCCATGGGTGATTGCTATCTCAGGACAGCAAAGAGTCATGTCCTGTCACAGGAAAGCCAGTGACTCACTGGAGCAATTAACACTGGAGAATCAGGTGGTGTTGCATTGCCAAAAACAGTACTTATTGTATGTAGAGCGGAACAGAGAGCTGATTATAGGTTGATAAGATGAGGGCTTAGCTTTAAAGTACTTCTTTCTCTTCATAAAACAATTGACAGGGAACTTGTGAAAAATTAACATGAGTGAATATTAGATTATCGGTCCATGTGTTGGGTTTTATGATTTCTGTAATAATCCATTTATTTTTGACAAACCATATATAATGGCATTGCAGACAAGCATATGAAATATTTAGGGGTTTAATCTATTTATTAATTTAGTGTTTAATTATTTTTTGTCTTGATGCTTTTTCAAGTGCAATATATTGCTGGATATTTTCCCAGTGTGTTAATTTTTCCAGAATACTAAGCACTGAAGTCTTACCTGGAATCTGTTGTACCCATCTTTGTTCAATATGAAGGCTAGTCTTGTTTTGACAATCTATTTTGTTATAACCTATGCCTTCAACAGTAAGCAGTCTTACTTAAAGAACAGACACAAGTTTAGCATGTTCTGCTTTGACTTTTAATTAGAAAACTTCATAGAAATCTGCCATTATCATAATTGTTATTGGGATTTTTTAAGAATCTACTTTCACCTCTCTCTGCTGGATCTCAATTTCTGTTTGGTGGATTCTTTTCACCAGATAAATTCCTTACTAATGTAACACATGAGATAAAGTATGCACAGAAATATTGCTAACTATTATATCAATTTCTTAAATAAATATCTGGGGATTTAAACTTACCAGGAGACTGTGACTGAGAAGCCACCAGGTTGCCCAGTGTGAAGAGCATTGAACATGCTTGAAAGATGAGTCTCATAGTTGGAATTGCACAACAGATGACTGAAGAGATGAGTAATCATAATCTCTGGATTTTACTATTTGATTACTTTATACCAGAGGCTGAAGGAAACAAGAGGAAATGACTGCAGGAAATAAAACAATGACATATCTCTAGCTATAAACAAATCAGAAAGGCAGGAGTTTGGAATGCACACCTTTTGCATACTATGTTAAAAAAAAACAATTTCTGAGAATATGAGTATCTCTCTTGTCAGCACCCTGCTTTATCTATTTGCAGCTGTGTCAGTCTGTGGTGACAGGAGCCCTGATCCAATTGAGGACCAGGTAGCTGCACGTAGCTGTGATCACATCATTTCATGGATGAAGCACTAACCTCAAAGTGCCCAGTGACTAAGGGTAGCAGAGGAACAAACAGCCTGCCTCTCTAATTACAGATCAGGAGCTGTTCCTGCTAGCAGGTCTTTATACTGCCATTCCACATGCCTAGTGCACTTCAGCTGGCTTGAGCAACTTCTTTCCCTAAATCAGAGGTAGAAGTTGAAGGTCTTTTTGTGACAGAGAGATATCAGCTGTTAGAGGTAGGCAGGCTGTTACATAAGAGGAAGCACTAGGATGAATTTACTCCTATGTTACTTGGACACATATATGTTGATGTAGCTTCCAAATATATCCATATGCATAACATTATTTTTATATATATAAATACATATATATACACACTATACATATACACACACAATATACCTGTACATTATACATTCATAAACCTAAAATTATACATAGGAAGTGGAAAATAGAACAAGGTTTTGCCTGAGATGAAACCTATTTCAGAACCAGCAGAACTTAAAATCTTGTAACAATCAAGGCTATCATGTCTAAAGAGACCTAAAATCTGTAGGGCTGCAGCAAATAGGCTATGCTAGCAGTACAGCAAGCAGGAGCAATAGAATAGTGAGGCGAAGCAGATGGTGC
This sequence comes from Agapornis roseicollis, assembly GCA_002631895.1. Lineage (NCBI taxonomy): Eukaryota > Metazoa > Chordata > Aves > Psittaciformes > Psittacidae > Agapornis > Agapornis roseicollis. Next base: position 142,011 of record NDXB01004649.1, read on the forward strand.
AGCAGACTCAAGAGCCACACAGTGCACATGGGGACAGTGGGGAGTTTTCCCTAGACTAGCCCCATGAGCTGGATGCCTGTTAGCAGTCAGAGTCTCCTAGATGCCCTCCTGGAGCACATCTTCTACTCTAGGCTCACCCAAGGGGAATCTGTGGCTCCACTGTATGAGCAGAAGCATGGGGACAGTTTGGAGATTCACTTCACAAGGGTGGTCCTAATCTGAAATAAGTCAGTGTGGCCCTAGACTGCTGTTCTTATCCAGCAGGAGACTATCAGGAAGATAGTCCTGAGTGACAAAGCGCTCTCTTCTCTGGGCTTAATAGCTTCTCCCTTCACATCCTGGTAAAGGCATACAGATTACCTTTCTATGGATGCATGAAACAGGCAAGCACATCACCTCCCTTCAATTCAATTTTCCATTATGCATCACACAAAATAAGCTGCTCCATGAAATCAAGAGGCAAAAATATAAATGGTAGATCTCAATTCCTATCTCTGTTTCCTAGGTGGCCTCAAGGTTTTTCTGTGCTTGCATGAGAAAAAATACAGGAACCTTCTTTTTACACAGAAACATGCTTGGGCAGATGAATGACTCAGCCATGCTGGATGCAAAGTGGCCTTTGTGTGCAAAGGCACACACACAGTCGTGCCTTCTGGAGACCTGATCTCCTGCACTACTTTTTGCCTACAGGTTCTCAGATGGGGAGAGTAGAAGTTTGCCTGCCCCACATGGTACTAGGTAGGGAGCTGGATTATGGCTGGAAATACATCCAGATGTGCTGCCATGAGTTCTGTTTAGGCTTATTTTCATTCCTCTCATAGCCTTCTCTAACATGTTCACTGGCCTTTTTAACCCAACAGTACTGTTTGCCAGATGAGACCAGCATCAGCTTTGTCACATCATCAAAGTCTCAAACCAGGTGTTGTGATGCCAGTTTTGATCTGACCGTTCACTTTTCTTCAGCTGGCTACTTCCATTGCCTTATCCATTGCACATCCCAGGAAGACCTTGTATTCAAATCTCAGCGACTCTTGGAAACCCCAGCATAACTATCTGACTAACCCCCTGCTTTGATCAAGTTCTTCCGGGNTAATCGGTGCAGTTGGAGCAGGACACGAGCTCCCGGAACGCTCCGGATCCCGGGAACCAGGCTTCCAGGTCCAGCTTCTTGCTGGCAGCGTGGTTGAGGGAGCCTGGGAGGAGTCAGGGATTGGGGGGGAAGGGGGGCGGCATTAATTCCTGGAACTAAAATAACAAACACCAGAGAATTGAAATACTGAACAAGGTTGTAGGTGATAGTTAATGAAAAGCTAAAATTGCTCACTGTTTCCATAGTCAGCATTGCAGAAGCCAGTGAGATAAACAAATGTAGGCAGACCTCCAAAGTCTTCTGGTTCCCCAGGACATGGTAACTCCCACATGTCCCCATTTGAGTTAAAAATTACAGAACTTGTGTCTTGCCTTTCCTTCCAGAGCCTATATCTTGAGTGTGGTGGAACTAAATTTGTCCTGATCTGCTTTTTTTACAGGTAAAACATCCTGGACTGCAGACCTCTTAAGACAGTTCATTCTTTGGGGAAAAAGGGTGTGGGGAGACAACAGGCAAAGAAAAGATACCTCAAATACCTTCTGGTTTATTCTGGTTTATAATTGATCATAATTTGAGACACTGCTTATAAAACAAGGCCTAATTCCCAAGTGACAAAAGTGCATTTTTACTGGCCATTTTTCCCTACCAGGCATTTTGATACCTTAAGTAATTGTCCCTCCCACCAATCTCTACTTTATTTTAAAATACTGAGGCCCTCTTAAAGTAAAAAAGAGTTACCCTTTTGTTGTGGCTTAAACCCAGATTCTACTGCCCTCCCCTTTTCTTTCCTCCCCCCTTCCCCCCACACTCCCCCTCCCCCTTCATCCCTGCTCCCGGAGGGATGGGAAGGAGAATTGAAGGAATGTAACTCCCACAGGTTGAGATAAGAACAGTTTAGTAACTAAGGTATAACACAAATCACTGCTGCTACCACCAATAATAATAACGATAAAGGAAATAACAAGGGAAGAGAGTACGATACCACCCGCCAAAAACGAGCCTGACCGGGAAGTGTGTGCCCTTCCGGTTAACTCTCCATTACCTCCCTGGGCATGACATGCTGTGGTATGGAATATCTCTTTGGCTATCTTGGGTCAGGTGTCCTCTCCCAGCTTCCTTCCAGCCTTCTTTCCTCCCTGGCAGAGCATGAGACTCAGAAAGTCCTTGGTCAGAATAAATATTACTCAATGACAACCAAAAACACTGGTGTTATCAGCTATGTTCCCAGGCCGAAAGTCAAAACATAAAACTGTGTCAGCTACTAAGAAGGAGAAAAAATTGACTGCTACTGCTAAACCCAGGACACTTTTTTACTACTTTTGAAACGAAACCTAGAGCTGAGGTCCTGGGGAATCAAAAACAACTGGGTAAAACAAACTCCTTGCATAAAACTGATGCACTATTGAGATATTTTTTCATTTGAGGTCTTTTTCTGCCTGCCTGCTTGCAGGAATGTAAATGATTCATTTGTCCACAACCTCTGGGTCATTGCTTCCATGAGGACAAGGGCAGAGCATTGTCACAGCGTGCCCTGTCTTCAGGGCTCACATGTGATGCAGTATTGGCATGTTTGGCCTGAGAAAATAAGATCCATCTTAATACTGCAGTTTTGTGCAGGAACAGGGAATGCAAAGAGTGAAGGTGAGTTGAATACCTGGAGCACTGTGTTCAGCTCTGAGGTCCATAACACAAGAGTGATGTGGACTTATTTGAGTGAGTCCAGAGGAGGCCATGAAGATGATCAGGGGGCTGGAGCACCTCTCTGGTGAAAACAGGCTGAGAGTTGGTACTGCTAAGTCTGGAGAAGAGAAGTCTCCAGAGAGACCTTACAGCAGCCTTTCAGTACCTAAAAGGGGCCTAGAAGAAACCTAGAGAGGGGCTTCTTACAAGTACATGCAGTCACAGGACAATGGGGAATGGCTTTAAAGTGAAGAAGAGTAGATTTAGATTAGACATTAGGAAGAAGTTCTTCACTGTGAGGGCGGTGAGACACTGCACACATTGCCCAGAGAAGCTGTGGCTGCACCATCCCTGGCAGTGTTCAAGGCCAGGTTGGATGTGGCTTTGAGTAACCTGATCTAGTGGAAGGTGTCCCTGCCCATGGCAGGGGGGTTGGAACTGTATGATCTCTAAGGTCCCTTTCAACCCAAACCAGTCTGCGATTCTATGAAAATTAGCAGCCAAGGCTTGCGGTTTTGACTGTCAGTAGAGAATACTCTTAACGTGATACCCAGAGGATAAAGACAATGAAGTAAAGCATGTAAATCTAAAGAAGCCCTTTTGATTTCTTTTACACTTTGGATTAAACCACACAAACAACCCTTGGTCCTATGCCAACTCCTCCACCCATGACAGCAGCTCTCAGAGGTGGCTTCACATGCCAGCTGCAAAACCTTGCACCCTTACTGACTTATCTTCCTTCCTCTCTTTTTATTCCCCTTCCTATTATTTCATCAGCTGTGTAAAATATGTCTTTGATCACAAGATAGCTCAGCAGAGTAAATTGTCTCAGTTTAGTTTTTTCCTTTGTTTAAAAACTAGTCAACTTGAGTAACTTCCATTTAATGTTACTTACTCACAGCCTCACAGACTCCATGAACAGCCCCACAGGCTGGCTGAGCATGATTTCATGTGCTTGGAAATAGTTTCCAGGTCTGGTTGCTCCACCACTTTCCCAGGGACTGAGGTGAGGCTGACCATCATGTAGTTCCCTGATAATCCTTCTTTTCCTTTTTGAAGGTAGGAATTATGTTTGCTTTCTTCCAGTTCTTTGAAATCTCTCTCATCTACCACCTTTGCCAGCACTCACGGATGCATTCTGTGCAGCCTAACAGATTTATGTTTGTCCAGTTTGTCAAAGAGTATATGGGATTCTCCTCTGATGAGTTTTCCTTGCTTCACACATTCCTTCTGGTCTCAGGGACCTGGGATTTCTGAAAGCTGGTGTTGCTAGTAAAGACTGAATTGAAGAAAAGTACTGAGTGCCTCAGCACTTTCTTTGTCGTTTGTCACAAAGTCCCCTGCCTCATTCAGCAATGTCATTCCTTAGTCTTTTTCCTTTTGCTGTTTATGCATATGTAGATCCTTCCTTACTGCCCTTCACACCTCTTAACATGTTGACTCAATTCCAGATTGGCCTAGACGTTCCTAACCCTGCAAGATCAAAAAACATCTTTGTGCTGCTAGGTCATCTGCTTCTGCTTTCACATCTTGTACACTTCCTTTTCATGTCTGATTTCAGATAGAAGCTGCTTGTTTATCTATGCAGAACTCCTGCCATCTTTGCTTGTTTCTTTTCTCTCCATCACTTTCCTATCATTCATAAAGAAGTTTGGAACAGGCCAAGCCATGGTGATTCAAGGAAAGACCAACAAGTGACACTTTTTGAATTGCACAAAAGCATGAATTTAAGAATGCCGGGGACCCCTGAGGATTAATCCTCTAAGCTTTGCCCATAGGCTGCATATAAGCCACAAAAGTATAGTAGAGGTCTTTACACATGCACTTTGCAGCACATTACAAAAGGGAATCAGGTTCTCCTCTCACAACAACAGGCTGACTTAAACTGAATAAGCTGATTTGTCATGGAGTGATGGGACTCACTATTTTCTAAAAATAGGTCATTGTTCCCTTTATCCCACCCACTCCAAGCACACTAAAATCACTTCTTGTCAATGCTAAAAATTACAAGAGATCATCACTGCGTAAAAGAGATTATCTCTGTTATTTTGTGGCCTGTTTGTGGAATCTTTTACCAAGTCTGTGGGAAGGCTGTCCACAAGACAAATATCGAGAGTTCTGACTTCTTATGTACAAAATACCAGTCGATTTTATCCCATAAATCCTCAACTGACAATGTGTGCATATTGAGTGTCTAAAGTTCAACACCTATTTCTTTCTCTAAACAGATCAACAACAGTTATATCCATGCCACCTGACTACCTTAAATTGACAGGCTGATCTCTACTTTGCAGGAATTTGCCCTAGAAAGTAGTGGTTGTTCTAGATGAAGTAATGATTAACTTGCATGTGTATGCAAGAACATTACCTTTCTAGCTTTAAGATTCAAGCTTAGTCATAGGTCCCATACATGATTACACTGTAGAGTTTTATTGCTAAAGAGCACTGAAAGTTTCCTGCTGCTTTGCATTGGTTTGCATGATATCATTACAATCTGTCCAACAGTACTTATTTTCTGAACTTACTGGAAAGTGAGCTTTCATTCATTCTCAGGTATTGCCCAGCAGCTAGTAGTAGCCACAATAGGCAAGAATTCAAAACTGAGCCCACTGAAAATACTGCAGAGAGCAGTATGTAAAAGCCTGATCTGCAATCATTTGTACCAGTGCTATTCTCATTCAGCACTCTCTTATACCTGCCTGATAACCAACTGCCACCAGTGACAATACCTGTGCCAAGGGAAGGGCAACATTAAACCAGACTCCATATGTACTGCATGAGTAGGTAAAGCTGTCTAACACAAAATTATTTCAAAAGGTCATTATTAGAGTTTCAAGGTGAAGTATCCTGAAGTCAGAATAAAGAGTGATGTATAAGTTAAACCTTTATTCAACTCATTTTGTCTGCGTACTGCATACAACTTAACCACATAAAGGTGACAGCAGAGAGCAGAAAGAAGTTGCTTTTTGAATGGATCATGCCTGGATCATGAAGGAGTCTTTTATGTCTTGGACCCTGTTTGTTGTGTGAAAGAATATGAAAAGTATATGCTGCATGAATCTATGTGTTACAGATAAGGATGGTCACATCCTGAGTAGGGAAATTCTTCAGTTTGATAAGATCTGTTACTGATACTAGCATCCCCTGTATAAATTTCAAGTCCTTACATAAAAGAATAAGCATGCTTGGCCATTGCAAAGAAATGTGTCAACAGAAATATTTCAATGCCAGTAAAAACATTAGTCATTAAAAAAAAAAAAAAAAACAAAACAGAACAGGACAAAAAAGAAAAAAAAAA
>NDXB01004649.1:149768-198074 GCA_002631895.1 Agapornis roseicollis
AACCAAAAAAAAACAGCCAACAAGAAAACAAAGGAGAAAATAAGCATCCTCAAACTAGTCACTGTCATTTCTACTGCTCAAAAAAAAACCAAGTAATGGAGCGAATGCAAAACCAGTAATCTTTCCTTCTCCCACTAAAAAGTTATTTTATCCTCAGCATTTCATTTCTCCCCAAGTCCTTACCTGCTGCGTGCAGCAGGCAGAAGACCACACCAGCAATATGTCAGGGCATTACTTCAACTTTCAGAGTTCAAACTAATTTGGAATGCATCCAAAAACACACTCAAGGCAAAATAGTGAAACACCTCCTAGAAATCACAAGATTTCTAAGAATGAAGATCTTTAGTTAAATAACCATCTTGAGACTGGATCATAGCCTCTTCCACAAGCTACTCTCCACGTGGGACTGCACTACTGAAATCCTAGTCTGCCTTCCAAGTAATGAGAGAAATAATATTGTTTCTGAAAATAAACTTTTATCTCCAATGCATATGGAAACTGTGCAATGACCTATTTATTGAAGAGATTCATAATTATCATTGCCACCATTTCAGCTTCTGGAGCACGTAAAAATATTCAGTTCTCATTTAGTGAGCTCATGCATAATGTAACTTCAATTGAAGTTAAGGTATTGGAAAAGGGAAGGGAGTCAAACAGTAAGATTTGGTCTTCTTTTGCTTCTGTGTTTGTAGAGAATAGATACTCATCCCAAGAGCGTGATGTGAAGGATGAGCCTGCTAGGAAAGCATGTTGAAAGCCAAGAGGGTTTTGCCTGCAATATGCACATCAACCCTAGGGCACAAAGAAGAAGGGCTTGAGATGAGCAATGGGCAGGTACTGATTTCACGTTGAGGTTCTCACTAGGTGTTGCAGGCTCCTGTGCATACTGATGAGTCCCAAACAGTCAGGAAACTTCACGAAATGCACCCTAGAATTTCCAGCTGGTTTCCCTCTCCCTCCTCCCCCCACTGCCGCAGACATTGATCGAAGGGAGATAAGGATTTAGTCTAAGAGCTCTTCCGGATAAGCACCTGCACATGCATATGTATAGAAGATACAAAAACTAAGATAACTTTAAGAATGATTTCTTTCCATACTACTTTTAACTTCTTACAAAAGTAGTTGCTTTCATGCTTAATGACAAAATGCAGTTGTTGGATTTTTCTGCTGCTGAATGACAAATTTGCCATTCTAAGACAAGTTGGATTAATAAAATAGCAGCTTTGTTGCTTACAGTCATTTGAATTTTTTTATTCCTTCTGTATCGTCTGTGGTGCCAATGGTGTGAGCTACAGCATAAGCAAAACCAGCGCTTATAACCTTCTAGCTAGCAGCTCATTTCAAGAAGTTGGGCTCCAGTTACAACATGCATTGACTTAGAAAATCAAACCCCACCAGGTTTTACCCACTGCTGATATTACATTCTGTTGGTGTTTTAGCAGCTTGCTAGCAGAGGGTGTGTTGAAACAGGCTAAATGCTTTCTACAGTTACTGTCTGTGCTCAACTGTTAATAGCAAACTTCTGTGGTATCTGGAACCAAGTATACTAAAAAAAAAAAATATCAACTAAGCTGTGCAAAATAATGCTAGACTGAGTAGTCAGTAATCTCACCAAGATGACTGCAGATTCTTATCTTTGGAAAGCATTTTAATCCTTTCCTCTGGTATTTGTTTTGAAAGATGCAGGTACCACACTCATTTCATTCATCAGGCAGTTTATTGCATTGGCTTTTGTCAGTTTTTCTTCACAAAACTATCCTGTCTAAAAATTACAGCATACTAACAATTTCATTCTTCTGAAACTACTGAGCAAGGACTTCCAGAAACAGACTTTGTTTTCAGAAGTGGAACTGATCTCTGCTCGTACTTTCTTTTTTAGAATTTTTATTTAATTTCTCAAATCACTACATTTCTTCTTCCACATGGAATTTGACTAAGAACCAGCATTTTTCACTTTTAACATGCCTAAATTAAATCACAGGAAGACCTGCAAAGCTGGTAATGGGAAGTGAGCCTTGTGGACTTGTAATGCACTGAACAGTTCATTCTGATTTTCATAACAGATTAAATTTCTCATGAACCAACTGAATTTGCTGCTCCTGAAAACTCCCATGTTACGCCATTGTTGTTGACACTGTCCTAAGAATATTACAGGCTACAGTCATTCTTTGAATAGATTTTAATGCTCTTGAGTTTAAATCTTGCACAAAATCTGATAACATCAATGGTATTTTGAACAGTCTTCCCTTGACCTTGAAGTCAGATATTGAGTTAATTTAAACTAAGATTAAAATCAACGTAGAATTTAGGTCAGCTACAGGGCACTACAAGAATGAGAGTACTAGAGCAGGGGACCATGAAGGGGAAACATGTAGGGAAAGGAATCTCCTTATGTTGATGTTGCTACCAGACGAAAAATACACCTCAGACATAGTAGTGGATTTGTACCCCTCATTGAGTCAAGGAAATACAAACAGATCCTTTCATACAAATAGCACCTGCACTGCACAAGTAGCATTTGCTACAGATAACAATGGCGCTTAATTTTCCATGGCTTGAAACACTGGTGGGTTTTTTCAGTACAACTTTGGGAAGGGGAATTGAATCAGACTTAAACTTTGGAGGACCCTGAGAAGAGCTATAGATTAGCTGTAAAAATTTATGATTTTTATCAGGCAAGGGTTTGCTTCTAAGTTTGTTATTTGCAATAAGCAGCAAGCAGGGAGCAGAGCTCTTGCAGGCCAAGAAGACACCTATAGCCTCTCATCTGAAAAGAGAGAAAAACAAGGCCTTTAAGATTTGTGCTTGCTCTAGGTGGACCATATTGTTTACTTTCTTTACTTCTCCCTGTTCTTTAGTATGTATCAGCTATTTTGAATGTACCCTCCAGAATAGGCATATTTCTGCTTTAACTTAACCTGCATTTAATGAAGGGTGATTTCAATCTGACTAACAAGCACTTCTCACGCAAGTTTGCTGTGATTCTTAAAATGAGCAAACAAGGCAACATAGCAAATGCCCACCTCTCTGAAGCATTGCTTGAGGCTGTCCAAGGAGGAGCAGAGGCTTTTCTGTAGAACAGGCTGGAGTGAGAGCTGTCATTACAAGGATCAAGAGAAACCATATCTTCAATCATGAGCAACAGTCTCCAGCATTTGGCAAGTTAAATGGAAGCAGGTTTGGACTCTGATAGGTATCAAAGGGGTTTTGATAAATGAGAAAATGCTTCAGCCTTTGCTTATTGAAAATGTTAGGCCTCTTTGAACATAACACAGAAGAATGTAAGCACCATTTAGCTGACACAGGTGGACACAGGAGCTCTATCCCTCTCATGGGATACTTGTTCACAACTTTCTACATAGCTGATCACAGCATAGTGAGCTAAGAAAAATAAATACAAGTAAACAAACACAAATAAATGCACAAAAATGAAGACTAGGACCATGGAAGTAGAATACTTTTAAAGGTCAGAGGAAAAGATTATTGATTTAGAAACTTATGTCTCTGTTTTGGATTTAGGTTTCAAATGTCTTCCAAACTGCACTCATGATTTCATGCATAATCAGCGTGACACGAAATTACAGTGACTGCTGATGCAATTGAAGTAATTGTGCATGCCAATTATGTGTTACATGCCTGTTGCTGTGTTTGAATAAGCAATTACTGAATTTATAGAGACAAGCATGTTAACTAGGAATGCATATTAGGCACATAATTACCACCACTTAATTCAGAAAATCAGGCAAAGTAGAATTTAGCTGGGGGAACAGTTATGAATCTTGGCATTTTTCCTAGGCATAAAACTCTAGTTCCATTATATGAATTTCTTGCATTTATACCAGTTTATGCCCCAAAGTGATTTAGAAAATTAAATAAGCTCAGTGAAATCAGACACATGCATAAGAATGGTCATTTTGATTATTTTGGTACTCTTCAAGTTTTGCCTGCAAGTTGGAAGATGCAGGCGTTATCTGTCGAGAGCTCCGAATTTTCTACTGAACTTCAGTTATCCACTGGCAGATTAAGCAATCTCACATGCTGTAGGGCAAAGGATGGAGAGGACAGTCAACACACTGAAACCTAAATTTTAGCCAGAGCAATGCCTGCCATTTTCTGCCCTTGAATGCTTGGCAGCCTTGTATTGCCAGGTTGCGCTTTTGTGCATGATCTGAGAAGTGCTGTCAGTCAGTTCCACGTCACCCACAGAGTTGTGATAAATCCTGGATCAGCCAGTATGTTGACCACTCTCTGGACTGCATGGATACATCAGTTATATTTATAATTCTCAAAATGACATAAATATTTAAAACCTCAATTTTGTTATAAGATCTGCTGCAAATGAAGTCGTAACATGCATTTGTCAATTTGAAAAGCAAAAGCTTGTATTTAAAAAAGCTTCTGGCTCTGTGTGCAACCCCAGTGCTAATCAGGCATTGATAAATCTTAAACATGGATGTCAGTACAGAAAGAAGATCCAGAACAACTCATTTTATAACTTTATAACCTATGTATATTTCATATTTTATTAAGTAGTTATAATTGTTTCAAGTTAGAAACTAGATATTTTATAAATATTTATAACTATGACAAAATCAGTAATTCAGGGCTCTTTAAAGAACTCTGAAATGAAAGCCACAGAACTGGCAGGATTCTTCTAGACCCAATCTCACAAATTTGTGTTTTTCCCTCTGAGAATGTATCATTCCTTTTAATTGAACTGCTTGCATTTGTAAGGCAATGTGTGCAAGAGAGGAGGGTAAGTTATGTATTTAGGAAATTGCCTGCAGGTCTTTATTAGAGCTGAATTATTTGGGAGATTTTAAGTTTATATTTTTTTTTGCTTCTAAAACTAAGAGAATATGTTGGCAAAAACTAACCCCCTGGAATATAGAATCATAGAATCCTAGAATGGTTTGGGTTGGAAGTGACCTTAAAGATCATCTAGTTCCAATCCCACTGCCATGAGCAGGGACACCTTCCACTGGACCAGGTTGCTGATATATCTAACAAGGTGGAAGGATTTGGGATCCATCCTTTAGCCTCCATGGAAATCTCAGCAGAGGATTTCTGAAATATATCACCTATCCTGTCCTCCTTTCTGTCCCTGGTGTTAACAGTGTATACTCCATTTTTCACCACTTGAGATTCATGTTACATAATTATATTTGGAACTCTGGTGTGCTCCCAAAGATGTGGAAACAATCTAGTTCTCTCTTTAAAAACAAAACAAAACAAAACAGAAGAAAATGAAGCAAAACAAAACAACTCCCCTAAGCCACTTTCCCCTCCCCTCCCCTATAGCCCCAAGGAAAACACACCAGATCTGATTAACTAAAAACCTAATTTTATCTATATGCAAATTAAAGGAAACAAGAAGTCACTCTAACTTACCATCGTTTCAGAAAAGAGTAGTTATTCATTCTGAATTTCTTCAGTGGTCTATCTGGTTTATTCATTCAGGTGCATATTTGACATTGATTCCCTCTCTTTAAGACCTTATCACTTCTGTCTCTGGTAGATCTCCACCACAATTTTCTGATGAATGTTAAGCCCATAGCAATTGTTGCCAGCCTTTCTGCAGCCTTAGGATTGCTGCATCCACTTCAAATTTGTAAAAGGTTTGTGTGCAGGTTCTCTGCAGTTTTCCCAGGTTTCGAGTTGGTTTCATAAAAGACAATGTCTTTCCTGACAAACCTTGTGTCACCATGTATTCCTGCATAGACCTAACAAAGCTTTGTTAATATCAAAATATTCTTGTAAAACATGAGAGTATGAAAGAAATTAATTTTTTCTGCAACTGCTATTTTTCTTACTTTTCTTGTGGAAAAATTGCAAACAAAATCTAAAAATTATTTTTGTCTTTTTGACAACATTTTGCACTGGTATGTTTTTCTCAAAGACAGAATTGTTTTAAATGTGAAGGATTTGATTTCAGGTAAATATTCCAAGTGCTTGCAAGTTACCATTCTGATAAGTGCATAAATATAGTGTACTGCTTTTTGTTTAGTCGTTTGTAAGCTTTTCCAAAGGCTTAGGCATCTATGTTTACCCAGTTGTGTTGCCTTCATTGAAAAAATACAAGGATTACATGTAAACATGTGTCTCTTGCTTGATGAAGAGCTCTGGTTAGTGCTATGTATTTATCTGTAGTCAGATATTTTAACTAGTTTGAAACTGTTAAAAATTACTATTTAAAAAAATAAAGTTGCAAAATTATTATTTAGTGAAACTTACATTTTTCAGTGTCTTGAGGTTTCACAAACCCCAGATTTCTCTTTTATATTCTACCAGTTAATGAGGAATTATGTTGATTCATGTCAGTCTTCTGGTGTTATACAGCTTCTTTCATCTGTTCTCAAGTGAACCCATATATGTAAAAGTTTATGAACATAAAACTGCAAAGGAAGTTAACTTCACTCATTCATTCTTCTGGTTTGAGTTTTGAACAAAAACAAACCCACCAACTGTAACCTGAACTATTTGCCTGTTTGTTTCAGCCCATGACAGCAAAATTTGATTTCTTCATAAGATGAAAACTGTGATGAAAATTGAACACCAGATTTTTTTCTTACACATATTTTTTCTTTCTATTGCCATAAAAAATGATAGTAATCCTACATGGGGTTTTATTTTAGTCTACAATGGAATTTAGTATTTGTATTTGATGTCTGTGGTTTTAATTATTTCTTCCTTTTCTCACATATTTTATTTAAAAATATTTCACTTCTTTGTTTTCTTTGCCATCTTGATTAGAGATAAATTTCTGGTACAGAGGAAACTACCAGCCATGCCTTATTCCCATGTCGTGTTCATTCATCTGAAATTTTAGGGTCTCCCTAAAAATGATGCTGTCTCAATTCTCAACAGAAACAGACAATGCTGGACACTGTGTGAGAGCTTTCTGTCCTACCTGCCATAGGTTAGTCCAATACATCTGAATGGGAAACAATGGCCTGGGGACAATGGCCTGGGGACAATGGCCTGGGGACAATGGCCTGGAGACTAGCTAAACATGATTCACTCCCCTCAGGCCCCAGTTTACCTGTATTTATGGAAATTTGAAAAGCAAAAGCTTGTAATACTTAAGCGTTAAAACAGGTCTCAAGAAAAATGATGCTCAGGTGTGGAAGTAAGAGTTAAGAGACTAAATTATATACTCTGTAGCTGATCCTACGATAAAGAGAATGGAGATGCTGTTCTAGGATTTTGAGATCTGGTAATTCTCTGCCATCAGGGAATGGGATTTTGTGTCAGGGAATGTGGTTCATGTTGTTCATCTTTTGCTATCTGAGCTAATAACAACATAATATTCTTGTCCATATCAACGACTAGTTACCCTGAACATTCCCACTCTAACTGTGACCACTCAACAAATTCTTTATTCAACAAATGGTCCACCCTTCAGATCTTCTCCTACAGTGGATGGTTCTTAATTCTTTCATCATACAAAAATACCCAAAACAGGGTGATATCTTAAGTAACTGTCTTTAGGTAGAGTTTGAATCTTTGTCTTTTATTTTTTTTTCTCCTTTATTTTTTTTTTTTTTTTCCCCACAAATATCAGTTATTTTGGGGCTGCACAGGGACTTTTCAGCCAGGACATCTTCTTGCTTTCTTACCATATGATCCAGCTGCAGTTACTATTGACTGTTGAGAGGGCCCTTCTGTATAAGACTAATTGAAAGTGAGGAATGAACAATATAATATTCTTAAGTAGGTAAATCTGCTTAAAGGAAGAACAGGAAAGCCAGCCTCTACAGACAGCCTCTTGAAGTACAAGCAGCTTGTTTTTTTTTCTTGACAGCCCCCATTTTGTTTTCTCTGTGAGTTGTTTTAAACAGGAAGCAGGGGCCCTTCTTAGAATTGCAGTAAATGTAATTGAATTTCAAATGTTTTCAAACAAACAAACCATAGAAAAGTTGAGGATGGGGAAATATAAGCAAAGTTTTCTAAAATGTTGTTGTACAGGCAAACACATGTTTTGAGTTAAGTTGAGCTCATTTCTTGAAACAGTATTAACTTTGTGATGGCCATGACCAGCAAGCATATGAGGGGTAGAGGGTGGCAGTGTTTATCAAATTAGATCTAAGGGGGAAGAACACGTATTTAGGGTCCTTTTTTTTCTTAGTATTTTTAGAAGGCAAACTGAAAAGGGGAAGCAAAATCTGGGAGGGTTTATGTAAAGATCATATTGTTTTGGGGCTGGAAAGATTCTGCTTTTGTTAAAGAAGGTCTTTTCAAGATGACCTGTTATCTTTACTTCAGTTTAAAATGTGGTATTGCTATGGAAAATCATGCTGAAAACTTGTATTTGTTTCTCCTAAAAATTTTTGCCTTTGATTTGGTATTTGGCCATGATAAAGCCCCTGTGCACATGAATGTAAGAAAAGTTGGTTTTATGCTACATTGACATTTCATAGCTAGACAGTTATATTCCGTGCTTTTCTTTTCTGAAATCCATTCAGCTACAGGGAATTTCAGCAATCCATGGATCAATGCAGTTAAATAATGTTTGAGCCAACCTTTCGCCCAGTCTCAGTTACATGCTTACAATAGAAGGTGCTTCAGTGATATGGAGTAGTCATAAAAGATAGTCTTGGAGAGCCTAAGTAAAAAAGGCTTCCTGGGATCATATACTCACAAGAAGTTGGTATGTCACATCTATATCAATCTGTACTGCTGATGAAAAGCACTTCTAATGGGAGCAAATTTATCTCTAAGTGATTTCGAAGCAACAAATGCAAACTTCCTACCTCCATTCTCCTCCTTTGCACTGCCTCTCTCCCATATAAACCCATTTATGTTGTTTTAACTGAGTTGCAGAGTAGAAGCTTTCTTGGTTCACTTATGTAACAAGAGGACCAAACTGGCATGACTTCACTCACAGTTAAAGAAGGGTCAGCCTGCATTTTCAGTGCTTTGTAATGCCAGCATTGATTCACCTCTCTTCTGCATGAGTGGAAAACAATGCTGTTACAGAATGCCTTGGTTTTATCTTTCTTTCCACTGGTGTAAATTGCTGTCTTCAGTGAAAGCCTAAGTAATGGAAGTTTTCATTCTGCATCTATCATTTATCAACCATGAAACTATGAAAGACAAGATTTTCCTCACTCTCAAAAAAGGACAAAGCTCACCTTATGCTGTAAAGGAGAGCTGTGTTGAAATGCTAACTTCAGTTAAGGATGAAGAAATTCAGATTACTAGGGATAATAACAAAAGCAACTAATAATTGCTGCTGAAGTCATGTCACATTAAGCAAAAGAAGCAAGATTTAGTGACACCTGATATACAGTACTTACAGGGAAAAAAACAAACAGATCAAGATAGGCTTTTTTTTCTTTTTTCTCTGATCTCAAGTTTCATTATCTCCTTTATCAAACAACAAAGAAGATAGCAGAACACACTAAGCAAGTTTAAAGTTTTGGTTTGAACAAAATGGATTCTTTCTGCTTCACATCCATACTCAGGCAGCATCTTCGGACAAGCAATTTTCTTTATCTAGGAGGGGTGCAAAAAAGATGGAGGAGGGAATCAAAACATGCACATGAGTTGCAGGTGACACATTTCTGCATGGCATGTGTCCTCATACAGAGGTATGAGCTGCCACAGCCAGTCCTATGTCTGTATCCACAACGCAGTGGTAATAACCCTGCCAATAAGGCCATTAAAAAGAGCCCACAGAAGGTCATGTGCCTCTGCCCAAAATCATGGGTGGCTGTTCTGAAGAACACTGTTACTGAGCCAGGTTATATTTTAACCTTCAACAACTTTCTGTAGCCTTTTAGGGAACAAATTCCAGGAAGAAGATGTAGGCCACACCTGCTCATACCCCTGTCAAAGTGATGAGATCATCTACAATTCAAAATTTTGTAGGAGCTCAGCTTTAAACCTCCTCTATGTTCTATCCCAGGGAGACCACAGCTTGGTCTTCCAGAAGCCCACTCCTCCCCAGGCACACAGGACAGCCCCTTAGCCCTTTCATGTCCAGTCTGGAAGAAGTAAGAAGTCCCAGAGTGGATGAGGAAGGAACCTGGCACTGCCAACCCAAGCACTCCACCAGCTGGCATACTGCAAGCAAAGTATGTAAGAAGGGATCAAGTGTAGCTAGCATGCAGCCTCCCCATGTCTGGCTGTTTTCAGCTCAGGGTCTTCCTGAGCCACACAAGTGTGCTTCATAGTTCTTGATGAATCAGGGGTTACTGTATTAGATTTTTTTAATCATCCTGTGAGTCCATGATGACCATCAGCATCCACAGCACTCCTTAGCAAAGATTTTCACATCTTAACAATGTATGCTATTTCACACAACTATTTCACACCTTTCACCCCATAGTCTTTTGTTTTCCAGATTTATTGTATTCTTTTAAAGTTGGACAACCAGACCTGCATGCAGTTTTTGAGCCTCTGATGCAGCCTGAGTTTTTACAATGTCATTATAAATTTTATAGGCTTGCTCTTTCTTACCTTCTTATTAATTCTGAATATTCTGGAAACCAATAAATAAGCAGATAAAAAGCACACTCACACACTACAGAGTAAAAAAAAAAAAAAAAAAAAAAAAGCCCCATCACAAAATAAAAAAAAAAAAAAAATAGTTAGACCATCAGTTTGTCTTGACAGGATGTTTGTGTTATGATCCAAGAAATCAAATTGCTGCTTTATATCAACTATCATCTGGCTTTGGCAAAAAAAAAAAGAAAAAAAGAAACAAAGCAGAAACAAAACAAACCCCCAGACAATCAAGCCCAGCCACTCAACTAAAACTGATACATTCTAATCTTGTTGCTCATGTGATTTTTGCAATATTAAAATGACATTTGCTCCAGGAGCTTCACAAAATATTTCCTGCTTGCACAATTATACTTTCTTTTTATGCCAAGGAAAATATATCTTCATTCTGACATGAGACTCAGGTGGCACTGGCCTCTCCCTTCTTCTATGGATGACACTGGGCTCTAAAATCACCCTCTACCCTGCTGTGCTAAACAAGCAGAATTTGTGCAAAACTTGTATGCACTTCTCAGTGTTTCAGTAGAATAAAGAAATGCCATATACTCAGTGAGAACTTCACTGTTAATTTATTTGGGAGTCAGACTGGTGTGTCCTCATAAAGCTTACGTGATAGTTTGATTTGTATTCACCACAACTGCAAGCATTGCATTTTAATGGCAGAGCAAGCTGAACACACCTTTAGGATGCGTACAACCACAATAATGGGTTGTACGCTTTTTAAATCAGATCTTTAATATACCCATACTATTTCCAAATAACTCAGTGCTTATCTAACTTGGGTTCTTTGACAAATAATGTCATTCTTCTACGTGTGTTGTAGAACAACTGCCTTTTTTTTCAGAGAGCTGTTTCACTCAGCTTCAGTTAAGAAAAGAACTTCTTTTATAGAGGCAAAAACCCCAGCATTCACAGCATTTTAAGTCTGTGAATTCTTTTATTCCGTATTAACTACAAAACCATAATTTAGTCTTCAAAAGTTGTTATTGTTAGCTGTGAACCATACGAATCAGCTCATCAGATGAAAGTTTCTAAGTATGTGTGAGACTAATTTAATCGAGAATTTTATCTAATCTTATTAAAGGTCAGATCTTATGCATGTTATATTACAATTTATATTGATAATTTCACTTCTCTGAGTTCTATTGTGCCTTCAAGAACTTTGAGCCTGATTTATTAGGTAAATGAGGTTGGACTGATAAAGATGTGTATATGGACCTATGTCTCTGCCACCTCTTCTTTTTTTTCCTCTTAATCCTGCTAGCCATCTTCAACCTGAGTCCAACTGAAGGTAAAAGATCCACAAATACTCAGTATTCACAAATTTTAAAGAAATAGTAATCAAAGGAGAGGGCACAGTGTGTGTCAGGACCACTCATTCAATCTTCATAGCAATCAAAGGATCCCAATAGCCAAGGGATGTAGAGTATTTCTGTTACAGTGCTCATTTGTTTTACTTCAGCATTAAAACACCAAATTCAGCTTTATATAGCCAGTTTGGAACAGCCAGTTTTGCTGTACCTCAGAGATCAAATCAGCTTAGTATCACATGCTTCATGTTCTGAGCTCCAGTTCTGAACTGACTTTAGGCAGTCATAAATGGCTATTTCAAACAATCAGGAGGACATTTTCAGTGACGGTTATGAGTCTTGCATCTACTCAAAAGAAGAGTTATGAAAATGGCAGGACTTTCAAATTATCAGGTACGTATATGGTCAGCACAAGGTCTCTAAATGATGACAGGTCTGAGGACACATGCTGTTACAGCTTTGATATAGCTATTTTTTCCCCCCATATTTCTTTTTAACTAACTTTATGCCTGGAAATAGAGTCCCTGCAGTAAGAGGGATAGTAAGAGGGAGCCCCAGGGAGAAAAGTAGAAGGAAACAGACAGCCATAGGTGGAATGAACCATCCTTTGGAGGTGTCTGTCTTTCTTCATGAGAAACAGAGGGGTTCTGGTTTTTAAACACAGGCACCTCACTTAGGTGGGATGAATCTGGGTATAGGTGTTTGCATATTGCTCCACACGAGGCAGCCTTTGTCTTGGTAGAAGGCTTGCCATAAAAATATGTCCAGTTTTTATTGATTTGAGAGGCTGTCATGGTCATCATGATGATGTGCAGGTACAAAACTACCCTGAAGGAAAGGGAACACGAAAGGATAGACAAGAGATCACAGCAGGAATACAGGTACATAGATGAGGAACTAATTCATTGCTGTTTCTTACCATCATCGGGGGGAAAAAAGTACTAAAGCCCTGATGTGAGATCAAACAAGCTAAATAATGTAAAAAAGACCCAAATGTAGTGTTTGTCTAGACATCAAAGGGACTGGTTCTCCAGTTCCCTCACCTTCTGCAGTGACCTATGCACAGGCAGGATGAGTGAAGAGTGGGTGGAAATTCAACTGCTCTCAGGGGGTAGCCCTGCACATGGCTGTATTCTGCCTCACAAAGTACAGAGCCGTGAAAAACCCAACTCTCTTCTTTCAGCATGAAAGCTTTTACTTGCCTCATCTGATGCCATGTCCTGTCTGGTACTTCATCCTGTGGACTGACACATGGATGAACATGAACTAACCAAACCTTTAGTACCCCAGGATCAGATAGTTGAGAGTAGAATAAGTCTGCCATTCTGGGATCTCACAGGCTGGATTGCAAAAGCTGTATATTGTGGGGTCAGGATGTCATAAAAGACATTTCTCCTCAGAGTCTCACAGCAGAGATGCAGTAATTTTAAATACATGTGTGAAAGAGTAAAGATCAGAATTGCAAAATACATTTCTTCATACACTCCAGAGGAAGTTTCCATTTGAGCTACACAGTGTCTAAAAAGTAGCTGACTGCTTGAACTGATTCACATACATGGTTCCAGGAAAGAAAGACAGTCTGAACATGTTTCAAGAACAGGTAACAGATTTTTTGAGGATTATTGACATTTCCGAATCAAAATGTAGCTGAAAAGAATAGTTAAAAACTCTGTAACTACAAAGCTAAATTTCAGACACTAGTTAGATGACCTAGAGGATGTATGTGCCCTGACATCTAGTGGAGCTGTGCATGTTTGAGACAAGTCCATGATGGAGTCCAAAGGGATATCTGCGTGCCCAAGTCACTTAGCAGAGAAGCAGCAGGATGCCACCCTACATATCCATGCTGGGAGCTCAGTGAGGATATGTGAGTTTGGGTCCTGAGGCAGCATGGCTGTAGTGATGCAGCAGTGCACAAGCAAACAGCTCCTCTTGTATATCACTGTTCTATGGAGACAGCTTGGGTTTCTGCATGTCTTGTGGTACCAGGTCACTAAAAGCCAGATGCACAAAAATGAAGATCCTCAATGCAGAGCTGCCTGAGGGCCGTGACTTATGAAGTCCAGTGACTTTTGCTGCAGTACACCACCAAGCAACTGTCCTCTGCTGAACTGGCAAAAGGAGCATTGTGAACTTTAACATGAGTGCAAGCACTGTCGTTGTGGTCACAACAGCTTGGCAGCTTTGCTGCTGGCGTAAGTTTCTGTATGCCATTGATGCCCTGTGGGGAACGATCTACAAAGGCCAGAAAAACAGGTGAAGTCCATAACTTCTTGAAATGCAGTAGCATGACCCGCTGCCAAATGTCCTAACTTAGCCAGGAAGAAATGCAGAAGAATGTTACTTTAACACCTGGTTTTCAACACATCTGATGGGTGTCTTTTTATTTGAAACATAATTTTTTTACAAATGCTCCAGAAGCTAGAGCAGCAGAGAAGCATCTGTGATTTGCCAGAAGAATTTGCCAGTTACCTGTAGCATACACAACAGACTAACAAGGATTTGACAGAGACAGTGTGAATACTCACCACAGAGTTTGTATGGGTCTTTCTACGAAAAGGTTTTCTTGACATTCCCTGGCTCTGGGATCTCTGTGGCTGCTAAGCAGTCCTGTGGAATAGTTGCCTCACCTGGATTTCGCATTGCTTATTTAATGTGTACGGTGTTGCACACACTCTCTGTAAAAGCTTTTGCTGCCAAAGACAAATGTGTTTGGCTTGAGAGTTTGCTTGTGTGAGGTGACTGACTGACACCTAGTGTTTAAAATTTACTCACATGGAAAAAAAAAATGTACATAAAAACAACCCAAAGAGGTTATTTTTAGTAATAAGAGCTGTTTCAAAGTACCACTCCATCAGCAATGCTGCAGTTCCAGGGCTCAGGTAACCTAGAAATTAGCATTTAAAAAGATCATAGGATATACTGAATTACTAAATCAATAATCACAATGGCCTGATAATCACCACATTTTCAGTAAGTTAATGGCCTTAAGTGTGCTGCCTCTACCCCAGACCTTCTTATGCTGGTACAAATTACCCATAGCTGTAACGCTGCGAGGAAAGTGACCTGTCACTCATGAGTGGAGTGGTCCTGGCCCCTCTGTGCTCCACAAAGACCAGCAGTGCCCCACTTTCCACTTTTAGTACAAGTCCCTGTGCTAGGAATATGACAGGAGATGAAGAAAACAAATTCCCCAAACAGGTTATCTTAAAGCCTCTTAATTACCAGGTCTAACCTCCTACCAGCCACAGCCTTTCTGTTTAACTCACACAGAGTCTTCAATCTAAAAGAATCTAAAGTATAGGGTACATATGGGACAGGTATTCTGTTATTTTATTCTTTATTGGTTTTCATGAAGAAATAAACTGAGAGAGGTAAGGATGCAAATAATTTACATTTTTATATAATTCTAAATACCTCATACTTCACAGGCTTGTCAGTTAACTAGGGCACATTTACAATGCAATGAAGCTGACTACATTCACATTATTATGAATATATGTTACCATGAATTCTCTACAGCTTCCTAAAGGTGGGCACAATTTTGTTTATGTCCATCTCTTCCTATCATTGCCAGATGCTATATGCAACACTGATTCTTTTTATTAAACGTCCACAAGGGATCAGGGATAAAGTTTTCCCATTCTGTGTGCCTTGGTTTGTTGTTTTCTATTTTCAATAATTTTGTTCTACAAAAAAAAACCCTTTGATTCAAGATGTTACTGGAACTATGTAAGTGGATAAAGCCTCCTGCCATACTCTCACTGGAAGTCCAGGCAACTAGTTTTCCCACAATAACAAAATGACGATGGACTGGGTGACATTATGAAGCCACTCAGTTCTGAGGTTTTCTAGGTTTAGGGGTTAGCTGAGCAGCATGCCTTCCTTTTCCCCTGAAGACAGAGGTCATGTACTTGGTTTCAACATCAGCAGTGAACTCATTAATCCCTTGACTGTGAAACAAATATGATACCTCAGTGGCTCCTCCAACTGCTCTAGAGTACAGATGCAGCTGATCAGTCAAAATGACCTAGATCAGTGATCCATTTTCTCTCTGATACCAGCAGTATCAGGCGCCATGCGAGAAAGTAGGAAAAGGCAGATATATTCCCCCCATGTTTTGTAATTTATAAGTGGAAGACCACGTGAGTCAGAAAAGTTGACTTTTTATTTGGCAAGTCTGATATTTTTTCATGCTTGTTTATCCAATTTCCTTTTGAACATCTTCAACATCCTGTTGCAAGCAGCTCTATAATTTAAAAATTGTGAAAAGGTTTCCTCACATAGTAGCCTTTTGCACAAAATCAAGTATGAAATGAATATCTATTAACTATTGTGGTCTACAATATTTACCTAATCACCACATTTCTCATTTTCTCTGTTGGTCAAAAAACCCAAATGACAGCCAGAAGCTCAAACAAGCTTTAAAATACAATTATTTTTCATCTATATGAATGCAAAGTAGCAAACTAATATTTTGAGGTAATGAAAACATAATGGCATTGCTTTATGGTCTTGAGTATTAATTCTTTTCATCCTTTTCCTCCACTTCCATCTCTTCTTTCCTTCTTTGTTAATGTCTTGCTTTGCCTATGTATTATAACTATATTTTTATGTTTACATGTTTTGGATTTACTGCAGAAAAGTAAGTGTGACTGTATTCTTTAGACTAGTTTACAAAATGAGAGGATTATAATAGGAAAGCTGAGTAAAGATATAGTAGTTTTGACTCAAAGGTGTTGCCACTTCACTGGTCTATGTCACTCCAAACTTTTTCCTGAACTAAATGCCAAAATAATATTTTCTAATTATTTGTGCAATAGTTAGGGGTTTAATCACATGGCAGGTTTCAGGAGAATCAGAAGCATGGTGATGGGCTTATATGCAATCAGCACTGAAAGCTGTGATCCAGATTTTGCCTGAAGCATGCTGATGTGTGTATTCTGATGAGATGTAGTAATACAGCTCTCAGTGCAACCCAGTGCTGCACCAGCCACCAAAGTATTTTTATCTTCTCAATGACACCTTTATCTTTGGAGTTACTCTGTAGGAGCCATCTCGTTTCTTTAGATATAAATATATCAAGTTGTAGCAGTCAGCTAGCATTGTTACACAAATGCCAGCAGAAAGCATGTAGCAGAGTAATATAGGCAATATACTAACAGTACAACATGCACCAAACACTTGGCCCTGAGGAATATTGGTAACTTTTTTCATACAAACAGCATTTCCTTGACTATGCTCCTTCCACATGCATACACACACACTCATATGATTTTTCTTTATTTGTTTGATACATTTCACTTCAGTGAAACTTACAATGTTATACAATTATGTTGGTCCAAAACATGACTACATATGAACTGTGATCTCTTTAACTGCACTGGAAAATCTCCCAAACACAAAGGCTACACCTGCCATGCTGTTCTTTAGCTAAAGTATCTCCTTTCACCTGGGTAAGGAAGGCAGAATAACTAGGCCATGAAAAGCATGTTTTGCTAATGTGGGCATCTAATCTGAGTCTGATCAGCTAGGGTTTAACAAAAAAGAGACAGGCATCCACAAAGAGGAGAGTCATCCTGTCTTGGCACCCAGGATGGGTTGGAATGATGTATTTGCTGGCAGTTTTCTTGCATTATCCCAGGGCCCTGGCCAGGTCTGTTTGATTAGATACCTAACCTTGAGAAAGCTAAAATTAGGGAAGATGGATCTTGTCCCTAATGAAGGCCAGGTCTTCGAGAAGGAGAGGAAGACGAGTTCTTTAAAGATATCAATGCAGTTAAAAAGCATTTTGAAAAGGAACATTTCTCTTTAAAAGCAGGTAGGTTGTACGGTAGGTGGCAGCAATGGACAACCTGACAAGTCTTAGTGCATAATCCCAGATCTGAGAGTTGCTTTGTTAATTCTCTTTGTCTTCCTTCAATTATTCTCCTTTCAAAGAAAAAGTAGGGGCTTCAGAAGCTACAGTAAGGTATGTCTGATATTTACATACTCATTGATGTTCAGGGAGAAACATAAGCATTTAATGGTAGTCCTAGCTGTAAATCCTTGTGTGCTGTATGTACTTGGCAGAAGTGGGGACTTGGAGGTGAAAGTATAAATATAGCCAACCATGACATATCACAAGGTCTTTTGATTCCAGAGTCCTCTGTACATGTGTAAGTGAAGAAGATCAATCTATGTGTGATGCACTGCCCAGTGTCCCATCAGGTTGTGTCACTTTAATACCAGAAGATGAAATCTGGACACAGGAGCTTCATTCACAGGTATGGTGAAAGCAAGTGCTTAATTCACAGGAGCAAGGCAGATGACCTGTTGCCATGGTTTAAGCTTAGCCACGCAGTGTTTCTCTCATTCCCTCCCTCCTTCCTCCCCCTCTGCTCCCGGACATATGGGGAGGAGAATCGAAAGAATGTAACTCCCACGGGTTAGATAACAGCAGTCCAGTAACTAAGGTATAACACAAATCACTGCTGCTACCACCAATAATAATAACGATAAGAAAATAACAAGGGAAGAGAATACAACCACTCACAACCCGCCGACCAATACACAGCCTGACTGAGCAGTGATCCAGCCCCTCTGGGTAACTGCCCCAGTTCTACATACCAGGCATGACGTGCTGTGGTATGGAATACCTCTTTGGCTAGTTTGGGTCAGGTGTCCTGTCTCTGCTTCCTCCTGGCTTCCCCGGCTCCCTGACAGAGCAGGAGACTCAGAAAGTCCTTGGTCAGAGTAAACATTACTGAGCAACAACTAAAAACATCGGTGTTATCAGCGCTGTTCCCAGGCTGAAAGTCAAAAACAGAGCGCTACACCAGCTACTAAGAAGGAGAAAAATGACTGCTNGGAGTAGTAAGAGTAAACATTACTTAGGCAACAACTAAAAACATCGGTGTTATCAGCGCTGTTCCCAGGCTGAAAGTCAAAAACAGAGCGCTACACCAGCTACTAAGAAGGAGAAAAATGACTGCTACTGCTGAACCCAGGACACCTGCTTAAGATTTTTATAGAATCATGAAACAGTTTTGTTTGGAAGGGACCTTTAAAGGTCATCTAGTCCAAACTTCCCTGCAAGAGCAGGGACATCTTAAACTAGATCAGGTTGTTCAGAGTCCTGTCCAGCCTGACCTTGAATACTCCTAGGGACGGAGAATCTACCACATCTCAAGGAAAAATAATGTTCCAGTGTTTCACCACCCCATGATAAAAAATTTCTTCCTTGTATCTCTTCTAAATCTACCTTCTTTTAGCTCAAGACCACCACTCCTTGTACTACTGCTATAGGTGCTGTTAAAAAGCCTCCCTTTATCTTTCTAATAACCCCCTTTAGGTACTAGGAGACTGCTAGAAGGTCTCCCCAGAGTCTTCTCCAGGCTGAAGAAACCCAGTTCTCTCAGCCTTTTTTCATTGGAATGGTGCTCCAGCCCCCCGATCATGCTCATGGCCGCCTCTGGTCTCACTCCAACAGTTTCATCTTTCCTGTGCTGAAGACACTAGAGCTAAACACAGTACTCCAGGTGGGGTCTGATGAAAACTGAGTAGAGATGGAGAATCACCTCCTTCAATCTGCCGGTCATGCTTCTTGTGATGCAGCCCAGGGTGCAATCATCTTTCTAGACTGTAAATGGACAATGCCAGCGCATATCCAGCTTTTCATCCATTAGTATTCCCAGGCCTTTCTCCTTAGAGCTGCTCTCAGTCCATTCATCCTCCAGCCTGTATTGATACTGGGGATTGCCTTGACCCAGGTGCAGGATTATGTATATGCTTAAATGTTTATTGCTACACTGAGAATGGTACAATTTAGGTTTTAGATAATTAGATTTCTTTATATAAGTATTGCACATAAACCCACTATTGGAGAATAGATCTAAGATAGGTTTATAATAATATTCTTATTTTAAGGAAAAATTAGAGCATTTAATAAACAAATCAGCCAAGTGTTTCTCAGATGGGTCCAGATACTGAATTTTTTTATTATTAAATTTGCACTTTAGCATTAATTTTCCAGACAACTGGTCTTATGATATCTCTTTTTATGATGCGTGTCTCCGTTGGTTGCCATATGTATGTGAGCAAACTATGTGTATTGACTGAAACTGAGGCTTCTGCTAAGCGAAGCAATTTTAATCTAAAAGAGTTATTCTATTTTCAGGTAAAATAATAGTAAAAATAACAATAATAAAAAATAATAAAATTACTTTAATCTATAGGGTCTGACTTATTTTAAATCCTGGCACTGGTTTTGGCCTTCAAGCACTGCAAGCCAAAACTATATAAATTATATGTATATAAAATATATTTTAAGGAACAGTATAATATTCACTGATTTCAGTGAAGTCTGGATTCCAGATGTATTTGGCCAATGTGTGGTACTTCTCTACCCCACTTAGCTCACACATGTTATCATTGTTTCATTATATCACTTTTATATCCTCACCAAGAAAAGAATTTGTAAGTTCATGACACTTGTTTTTTGTATGCCTCTTGTAATGATTTTCAACTGAACTACTAATTCTTCCCCCCCTTCTTGAGAAAACAGATTTGGCTTGTGGCTGACAGAAAACCTCCTTGTCTACCCACAGGGATAGCCTCTGACCATCCAAGAGAAAAATGAGTTGATTGTGGGTTTTCCCATCTGCACTCAAGACCATGAAGGAGGCATTACAGGAGATGTCATTCCTGAAGCATGACTCAGTACCTGATATCTACCATTCACCTTCTCCCTGGTGATTTGCATAGGCATGAGGCTGACAGGTATGGAGGGAAAAGCACCAGTGTTCAAAGGTAAGGCCACCCTAACTTTCCGTAAAAAATACAGTGCAACAGTAAAGGTAACACTATCTAGAAAAGTTGATTGTTTTTTCCTGAGGTCATGAACTTGGTCATGAATTTGGCAAACAAATTCAATTATAAACCCTTTGCTGTTCAGGCAGTTCCAGCTTGGGCTCTTAAGATGTTACCAGCCATTCCTAATATTAAAGGAGAAAGAGTGCAGTCTCCTCCATCAAGGTGAAGGAGACATTACACCAAAAAATGCATATTCAGATAAATTAAAACCCTGCACAGAAGTGTAAACTGAATGTTTCAGAAGCACAAGCAAAAGATTTATATCGTCTTTGCAATAACACTGAAGATGCTATTTCAAGTGTAATCAAATACTTCCTTAAACCAATGCTATCCTAAAAATGGAGAAATTTTACCATTAATTGAAAGTAAGAATTTTTTAGGTAGTTTCCAAAGTGTCCAGACAATTAGGTCCATCATTTACTTGTACTTCCTACCTATAAAGAAAAGTCTACAGAAACATGTCCCTTGCAAATTTAAGGCCCTATATTCCTTATTTTGTAGCAAAATAAATACTGTCTAAACTAAAAGTTAAAATAGTCTGTCCTGGTTGTGTACCTCAAAATGAACTGGCATGGGTCATCACCTCATGAAATGTCAAGGGAAAGACAAGGAAAATTAAATAGCAAATTTTGGTAAGTTCTCAACTTTTAACTCCTCTGAGTTATACTTACTTAAGCAATTAAAATACAGCCAAAACCTGGGGTTTTTTTTACCTTGTCTAAAGTTTTCTTTTTTACCTCTTGCTAGCCACAAACGAGTAAGTTCATCACATTAAAAGACCTTATGTCTTCACAAAACTATTCTATCTGGTTGATATCTGCTTACACAAAACAGTGCCTTAGAAAGCAGCTTTTGTTTAGAGCTTTAAAGAACCTTTGTGAGCTTCTCCTGCTGTTTCCAGTAACATTCATTGCTTCCACCATCTCTTAAAATCACTTCAACCAGATGTTGAATAGCTACTATGAAATTTGTTTGAACAGCCAGTCTTCAAAGGCATTGATCTATCAGGCAATATTTGGAAGCTATTGCAGCATTATGAAACACTAACTCTAATTCCATTTTAACCCAAGTGGACCTTAATATTAGATCATATTGTATGAGGTGTTGTAATTTTACAGGGCTGAACATCAACAGTAAGTAGTTAGAAACAAACTGCAAGATAGTGCTTTGCCTTTGTGATCCAAAACTCATTTTGAGTTGCATAACATCAGAGCTCAAAATACTCTAAATTACTAGGCTCAGACAAACTCCAGTATCAGCCATCCATAGGTCTGACAGATTATTCTCCACCTCATAAAAAGGTAACTCTTGCATGAGGATAAAATAAGTCTATTGTCCCTACAGATCTTCTAATCCAGATTCCTTCAAACATTTCTGTTGTTGAATGTTCTCATCTCCGTTCTCTTCTGGTGTTCCCACAGTAGTATCTGAGTACATCTCCCTTTGCATTGAAATTTGATTCTGTTGGATAAAAACTGCATTACTCACAACATCTGTATTCAACGGTATTACAAATTCTGAATATTGTTACAAGTACGCTGCTTATTTGGTGTGTCAGGTATTAACACAGACTACTTATTCTGCCATGTAACTAGAACACAGAGTTAATATGGGTTATTGTCTCAATCTAAAAGTTGCTCACAGGTAAATTTGCCTAGCTGTTTTGGGGACTAATTTTTTGCTTGTCAACATACAGGATGATATGACTATGTACCTAAGTTTTATGTCAGAGTCACAGTCTAACTTTTACAGGCACTTTAAGGCACGCTAGAGTTTAAACTCCCCTGAAGATTTTCTCCACCCTCTCTCATTGTCCTGTAACCTCCACAAGCTTTCTGTTCTGTTCTGATTTCACTGCAAACATTGTGCATGCCTTTTCCCCAGGGCTTCTTGGAAATAGCCTGTTGCTCCAAACGTAATATTGCACCATTTCAATCACAAATAATACCCTATGTGTTACCCAGTACCTGGTGGTGTCATCTGCAGCTAACCATGTTTTGATATTATCTGAAGGATGAGGAACAGGCATGGTTATAGCTTCCAGGCATTGATACCTACAAGAAAGTGGTACAGACATGAGACTATTAATTGTCTGAAGAACAGCTCAGTCAATATTGCTTTGTAATAGATGCACCAATAAATAGGTATCTGCCATTTATAAAGTCATTCTACTCTATTTTGTTTCAGTGCAGATACTTTGCTCACCATTTTTCCCAGTCTTCTTCAGCCTGTTTTTAGCCTGCTAGAGATTTAAAAGAACAGTATGGATAAGCATAGACATGTGTTTTCCAAGCAAAATGAGAGCTTGTTGCATGCTACTACTGTTACTATAGGTAAAGAAATCACTCCTATATGTGCTTTTCATTGTTAAAAATATTACTTATAAAGTGTGATAAAGAAAAAAACATCAGATGACAGGGAGCAGGCATAGGATCAGAAACATCCCTTAACTCATTTGCTGAAGTCTAGCAGAATTAAGGTTTGAGAGTGAGAGGTGTTTGCACAGAACCATGAACACTTTTTGATTCAACACAGAGGATTATCTGTTTGGTTTGAGTACTATGTAAATTTTACACCAAAAAGATCTATCAGCTGAATTGCTCTCTGGAGGTCAGAGTCATTCCTCATTATTTGACCACAATATTGGTTTATGTTTAGATGCAGATGACTTTTAATGATGTTTTGTTTGCCACAGGGGAAACATTTTATTCTGTATTTTATTATTAGTTCTTTTAGATCTATAGTTCCTTGAGTCTTTTATCTTAATCAGAAATAATGTTGAGTCATTAATTAAAGAATTAATTTACTTTTAACAGAGGCCATGCCATACTGCACCTTTCAAATGTTAAGGCATCTTTATTTATCATACTATCCTGAACAAGTTTAATTTTCAGTTCAAGAAAGCCTTCTCTGCCATGTCAATAGGAAAGCTTTAGTGGCATGGAGGAAGTAGATTGCATTAATTGTTGGTGGGTGTAGGACCATTACTATTACTTTGCTGTACTAATAGTACCATAAAGCAAATTCCTTCCATCAGCATGACTTTCCTTTTTTCTTTCTTGAAAACTGTCCAGCTTACAGTAAAGGACTGCTGTAGGTAATTCCCATGGATTATGAAACAAAATTGGTCAACAGGGTAAATGCAGTTCATCTTTGGCATGATTAATGTTGGTGGCCCTGAAGGAAGGGCATGCAAAAATGTGGTGTAAAGTCACATGGAGGGTAGAGAGACAGCAGTAAAGTAGGATTAGAGAATATCATTTATAAAAATGCACAGAAAGGCATCTGAGAGTAGGGCGTGAGACAGCCCCAGGGACTGTGATGGAAGCTGTGAGATGACAGCAATGGGGTTCAGTATTTTACACTATGTCTTAACACCTAGAACTCTTTTGTCAGAACCTTGGTCAGAAATGCACAATTACACGCTTCTTGTAAACATAATTTATCTGAGAAGGTCTGTGGTTGACTTTAATCCATTTTATAGTTTGTTTATGCTCACCATGACCTCTCTTTCACCAGAAATTTATAGTACCTTCCAGAAACGTACACTACCTTCTACATGCCCATATCAGCAAACCTCCAAGGAAAATCAGAAGACAAAACAATGTGAGGCTTAGCAGCATGACGTCCACTGTCTGCTCTTAAAAAGAGGGAAAGGTAATGTTAATAATGTGGGGAAGTGTAGTTCATAAATGGATTAATTATATATTGACTGATAACTATTGTGCTATTCCTGAACCACCACTGATTGAAAGAAAGATTTCTAGGAGCTTTTTTAGGGGAAAGAGGTGCTTCTGACTTCAGCACTGTTCCTTCCTCCTTGTAGCCCTCAGCCTTACTGCTGTTTTCATCCAGCACTTTCCCTTGCTTCCTGCGCTCCAGGAGACTCCATCCCTTCCTTTCCCTGGATTTCACCTCTTATATGCTGGCCATGGCCTCTCCTGCCACTGGATACTTCCATTCAGCCCTGCTTCCTCTCTCTATATGCTATAGATGCTCTTGCTGCTGCCCCAGCTGCTTCTGGATTCTTGCTGTTCCCACCTCCCACCTCTATGCATCATGAGGCTCTGTGAACACCCCTTCACAGCTGTAACTGGTTTAAGGCAAAATGAAAATAAAAGCTTTTTGTCAAAAAAAATATTCTCTTTGACCCAAAGAGCAACATGTGGTTTTCATTATATTTACCTTTTTTAATGCTGCTAGGCATAGTCCTAAAGAAAAGCTAGCAATACATCTTTATATTGTTCAACAAATGCTACTGTTCTGTACCTTGCATTCCTTCCTCCAGAAATACTCAAAATACCAAAATATCAGCGTCTTCAGCTGACTCAAACAGATATTTTTTGGCAATTTTGTCTGTTTGTTTAGTACTTAGCTTTAGAACTACAGTGAGCTTGGATTATTTTGAACTGAATACTATGAAGAAAGACAGGCAGGAACAGCACTTAAAATGTTAATAGTCTAAGGCCAGTTAAACAGTGGTTTAAGGATCAGTCTAGATAAAATTCAAAAGAATTTGAAAAAGTTCCTACTTTGAACTCATCTGGAGTTTAAACCAAGGATTTCACAAATTTCCACAAATTACATATGAAACCAAGAAAAAAACTCACAAACTTCTAGACAATACTGAGTATAATAGCCTGTACATTCTGCTAAAATACAAAACTATGCTTTATTCACTTTAAGATCAAAAGGGAGTTTTCCCCTTTTTGTCTTTTGAGATTAAGGCTCAGGAAACATATTCTGAACAATCTCTGGCTGTGTAGTAGAAAACTTTTTGTTCTGCATCATTCTGCTAACCCCATGTCACGTACACACCCAAAAGAGGAAGCAGTGGTCTTTGCATCAACTGAACCACAAAGAGGTTTGCTTTTCTTGCTTTCTTACTTCATGCATTTCAGAAAAGAAGGAAGAAGCAGCAGTGTGCAAACTCTTTCAGGTTGACCAATTGGGGGGGAGGGGGGGAGAGCTTCTTTTCAGATGGTTAAACTCAGTCACAGATAACAGTACTTTGAAATCAAAACAAGTGGCTTGGTTTGCAAAAATGCAGAACACCTCTGAACTACTATTAACTTCAAAGAGATCTATGAATGCTCAGAAGCTCTAAAAATTAGACCAATTATTTCAAGTTTCTATAAATGAATAAAGCTGATTAAACATTTCTTTTTTAGCAGAAAGTTTCTATACTGAAGAGACCAGTTCAGTTTAAATTATGGGGTTTTTTTCAAGGACATATGCTAATTCCAATGGAAAGTGAATGTGTTTCCCATGAGAAAATTAACAAATTCTTTTCATGTCAAAGGAACATTTCAGAACAAATATTTTAGTTATGTTTTGAATTATGTTATTTCATTTTGATGTTTCAGCCTGTTTAATTGGAGGCTGAAATGCCTCTTCAAAATCCATTCTTAAAGAAATATAGCACATATCCTAGATGAAACACTGGAATGTCAGGTAGAAGCAAACAAAAAGCAGGTCATTGCATGCTCCTTCAAGACTTTCAGCAGAAGAATTGACACGTTCCAAAATAAAAATATTGAATAGATGTTATTTTCTTTCACGTTATTCCACAAAAAGTTTCAGTTCTTTCAATTCACTGTATCTATGCAATTAGGTATGTGACTTTCATGTAGTTATCATGAATGACACTACTAATACCAGGGGTTTTTTTAATCTAGGCAATATTAAAACACATTTCATAATGTCCACTTATACATGTTCCCAATTAGCAGAAAGAATATTGTTTCAATGGAATAGAAATTAAAATGGGTAGAAAACTTTCTCTAGACATCGAAGGAGATATTTAAAGAGGTTTTCCCAAGCATGTGACTGCTCTATGCAATATACTCATAGCTTCATTTTATAAAAGTTACTGTTTGTCTCTGAACACAGAAGCAAGAAGAGATGTGGCTGTGTCATGTGAACCTGTGCATATATGCAGAAGGTATATATTTATCCAGGGGCAAATCAACACTCTGCACTGAACACATGAAGATATTACAGCTTGTATGCAATGGTGGTCTTGTCCACCATAAGCTTTTCTGAAGTGGGGGAAACATGCCGTGATTGTTCAACCTCTGCAATAGTTGTAGCAGAAGCTGGGAAAGCAGCAATGTAGAAAACAGTTACAGGTGCTGAGAACAAGGTTTGCTAGGCTGGAACCAGGACAGGTGACTGTTTAACTTCATTTCCTTCTTCTGGTAAGAGGCTGGCAGGGAGCAAGTAAATCTACATTCCCCCACCAGTAAAAGCCCTTTTAATTTTTCTCCCCTCCACTGTCCACATATCACACTAGGCAGACCCCTCTGCTGGCCGTGCAATCATCCTAGGCTCTCCTTATCTTCATTGAGAAGAAAGAAGCATCTCCAAAGGACCCTTCAAGTCTCTGATGGCCTGAAACGTGTTCTCTCCTTCCCACAGTGGACATGTGAAACAACTAGGTTTCTCTCTCCAAGCACTTCACAAATGAAGTGTTTTTGAAATTAGATGAATGAATCTGAGCCAACACAGGTGGCAGCTGAGCAGACTATTGGGATACAATGAGGCATCTGGTAAAGTAGGCAGACAATGTATAAACCCAATAACTGAATTTACTTTCAATCCATTGCAAAACCAGTAATGTCTTGCCTTGTATTTCATGTGTCTTCAGATAAATATGTACTTGAAGCTCAATAGTTCACAAAGACATATTCCAAAACACAGTCTGTTACATTAAATAAATATATTTGTCTTGTTCTGTTTCACTGCCAATCGTGTTGTACATTTTTATTATTATTATTACTTTTGCATGTCAACCTGCAGAGGCAAATCTATGCATTAGTTTCTCTCCACAAATATAGCACCATTCTATTATACTACGTCCCCTTTACCTAGCCTGACATCACCTGACATCACCTAACATCAGGAAGCCACTGCATGTGGAGGCATTTTTGTCATCACAAGAAGCACAAGTTTCCCTTGTTAGTACATGAATATCGAAATCTAGTCATAGGAGGTGAAGGAAAAGTATTGCAAGGCTCTTGTTTTGTTTGTGCTGAAGTGAGCTGTAGGTATTAGAGCATATACATTTATTTAAATGAGAGTTAAACCATTTCCCACCTCTTCAGATAAGAAATTACTTCCCTGATGTACTAAAAGAAATGTTAGATTTAGTCCTCAAGGACTACGTGATTTGGGGAATAGTATGACTTTTGTGAATTTCTCGCCTTACTAACTCCAGGTGAAAGTATCTGTATGGATGCTTGGGCTGTCCCTAGCAGAGCAGTCAGGGCAGTGTTCAGAGCTTTTCATCTGCTGACCATTATTGTTTTCTAAAGGTTGCCAAGAGTTAGGTGCAATTTACTTCAGGAGAAAAGCCATGTGCAAGAATGCCTTAAGATCAAGGAAGTACAAGTCATTAGACAAAGGACTGCCCTTCCCTGTGTGAGCCTGTGTGCATGACATGGATCTCTAGGTACTGCTATGATACAATAACACTGCAAGGAGAAGAACAGGTGCAATAATAAGGTAAATATGTTGAATGATATGGATCATAACATATCTAATGATAAGGCTTATGAACAATAAATACATGATAACTTACCATGATCAATAAACACTGGTTCACTCCATTCACTCCAAATCTTGTTTCTTACGCATTTCTCTTTCTTTACCCTTACTTGTGCTGCACATTTTCTTGATGGTTTATGAAACGGATACTCGTATTTCTCTCCAGTGACATTTACAGTCTTTCAAGATAGGTTTAGGGGATTATTTTAGGTGATTTTTCATTGCGAATCAGACAGATATAAATCTACAGATGTCAAATACTATTATTTATGTCTCTAATCTAGTAGGAAGAGATTTTCAGAACAGGTGTTCACTTCCAGACACAATCTGTCTCTTACCTGCCATGTGTTAAAACTCAGGACTGAAAATGGAGGAAAGCCTGGAACTTAAATCAGCTGGTATCAGCTATAGTAGGACAGTAAGAATTTGAAAACACTCATTTCCCTTTCATTTTTTACTACACCAAATGTAGGACAAATACAGTGACTGAGAAATTGCACGTTTCAAGGTTTGGTGTGGGTAGTTTGCTATACCTGCTTGTCTGATAGAATAAAATCTTGCATTTTTCAGCTGACTGTTGGTGAGGAATATCCACTAATTTTGTGACTATCTTCAAACATCTTTAATTGTGCCTACAAAAGAAAGCATGCTACTTCAAAACATCAAGTCCACACAAAAAGTGTCAGAGATTAAAACAGAAGGATCTCTGAATCATTCGTCACTTTTGAAAACTGAAGCCAACTTCTGTAAATAAGCAATGCTAAGAATTTAAGAAGGAACAAATAAGAAAGCAGAAAACTCCTGCTCATAAAAATTAAAAATAATCTTAGGAAGTTGCAGAGAATTAGAAAGTATGCAACTCAGACACAGAGGAGCCCAAAATCTTTGTATCTTGGGTGTTAAGAAAGCATAGTGAGGTAGTACCATAAGTCCAACTTTAAGAAAAAACGATGTTCTACTCTCCTCATACTGACCACTGTAGTGTGGATTTGATCCTGTGCATTATGCCATTTCTTTCTCTTCCTTCATGCTCTTTAAGGCCTTTCTGGAACTGGTGCCAAACATAGGTCCAAAAGTTCACATGCTAAGTTTTTCAAAAGTAAGTAAAAATGGAGGAAAATCCTTGGGATTTCAAAAGCAAACTCGAAATTACTACAAGGGTTGAGTGCTAGCCAAGTGCTGTGTCTGAAAATCTCTTCCTAAAGAACCAGTAATAAGCATATGTCATCATAGGAAATTTCCAAAATGCAAGACTCAAAGACTTCTTATGAAATTATGTAGACCACTTTCTTGTGCAGTAACTTTCAGTCACATCTGTCCAGAGCATTTGTGGAGGATGTCTAATCTATTGTCCATAACTCTATTGAGAGCCATCCCCAAGCAGTCTCAGAAACCCGTTTCTATGGTACGCATTTCTTGTTATTAGGACACTTTTCCTGACTTTTAGCCTACATTTCCCTTGCTTTGAATTTAGTCAGTCATTTTCTATCCTGCTCATATGGTGGCATAGGTAAATCTGACCCCTATACTCTTTTATTTACTAGAAGGCTGTTAACACAAGTTACACTCCCTTACATTAGAACATGTCCCTCCGTATTCCATTCCTAGAACTCTCACTGATGTTCTCCGAAACATTTTCTCAGCATATTTATATGTTGTGGTGATGCCCAAAGCCCAGTTTGAAACTTCAGATGAAACTCAGTATCTAGAAGGTTAAATTAGTCATAACCTACATCTTACATGTGACATATCTGTCATATCAGAGTAATTTGGCCTTTGTGTAATAGCACATGGAATGATTGACCCAGTTGGTGGCTTGGTGTAATCCACAGACATTTTTAAGTCTCTATTGCTGCCTGTAAGTTAATTCTATATTTTGCTTTGACACATCTGACCTCTACTTCCTAATCATAGGATTTTTCTTATTACTAAATTTTGGCTTCTTGATTTCAGACTTACCCAATATTTCAAATTCTAATATTGTTTCCTACTGTACTTGCCAACCCTTCCTAGCTTCCAGTCACCTGCAGATTTAACTCCCTACTTTTAAGATTTATCAGTCTGTATCACAGTATTATTATTTGTGCTGATAAGTATTCAGCAGCTCATCTCTTTGGGTATTCAGAATAAATAAATAAATAAATAGAAAATACTCAACCTTAATCATTATACTGTTACTTGTTCTGCAACAAATGCCAATAAGCCTTCTTATGGATTCCCTAATAGCTCAACTCATTAAGTCTCTGTGACAGATATTAAGACCTTGTTTTGATCAGGAAACAGAATCTCAAGCTTGCTTCATGCTTCTCCTTCCTGTGTCTCCTGTAATATTTCTCTGTAATACTGCTGCAGTTTTCTTCCTTAACATTGCCCCCTCCCTTTTCTTCTTCTGGGATAGGTAATTACCATTTTAATCATTCTCAGCTTTGATACTGATTCTCCTGAAGTTTACCTTAAAACCCCCTCACTTAGCAGGCACCTTTATATGAACAGGATACCAAAGATCCAGCATGAGCCTCACTTGATCCCTCTGCTCACTGCCTTTAGCACTTAGGAGCTTTGTGCATAGAAAGGCACAAGGCCCCAGATGTCTCTGGCATGGATTTTTAAGTATTAAAGTTAGGAATGGTTTAGGGAATGATAATTAGCTGCAGGGATGACCCAGAAGAAGGCTAGCTGTCTGTCTCCTGGGAAATCCTAAAAACGACTGGGAAGCTTTGACATGTCTGCGTACAGACCTTGAGCTCCTTTTCCGTGTGTTGCAATGACAGAACACGGAAAAGTCAGCTCTGTTCTGGAAACTGCCTAGCACTGTTAGCACTGCATCTGAATTAATAAACCCTGCTGTAATTTATAAAGACAGATAACTTTATGTGATCAATATTGTGTCTTTCTCATTGCACTTCTCCTTCCTACCATCTCTAACAAAGGGTGGATACATATCAATTTATTTATACGCTCTTTCAGAGTTTAACTGTCTTTTAAATGTTTGTAGCCAGTTTAGATAAGCCTTTTATTGTTAGAGTACTGTGCACTGACTGCAGCTAGCAGATTGTGTGTTAGCAAAGATTTAGGTTCTTAATCAAACACAGAGCTTCAAAGACAGCTTGGGTGAAAACTTCCATATAAACCTGAGTAATTAGGTTTCTGAATCTTTAGGAAATTCACATTCCAATGCACATCTGAATTTCATACTTTACCATATTCTGAATTAAGTGCTTAGATTTGTACTTTTGTGGTTCAAATAAGAATCTGCATGAAAACTCTTCAGGTTTTATTTACAGGTGGTTTAAAACTGCCACTAAGTAATGCCAAGTGTCATTTAGTCACCATATGGCATAACCTAAACTATAACAACAGTTCTATTTCTTACTGGTAAATCTAAGAGAAGATGCTGATTCACCATAAAGATTTTTAAATATGGATAATGTATGCAAAAAAGCAGGTGTGATTCTTTTAATGATGCAAGTAGAAATAATTAAAATAACATGACTTTTTTTCCTTAAAAAACTATTATCAAACTAGCTGCTAAACTTTCTATAACAGAAAAGTCAATAATCTATGCAATACTAATGTAGGATTCAAATTCAAGATGAAAAGGGAAAAAACAACCAATCCACTTCAATGCAAGCATGACTCTGAAAAATTTCAGAAAGCATGTTGATTTTCCATTTTTGACCAAAAAAACCAAGAAAAGTTGGATTATTCATGAAAGACCTTGGGATTTTTTTAAAGTTTCTTTGACTTTTAACTCCATTAAATTCAAATTATGCCCAATTTTTATGGCAGTTATGTTATGCAGTTTAAGTGCATTACTTTAGTTAAAAAAATTATTACCTTACGATCTGTTATTTTCACTTCATACAAAAAACACTTGCTACTTGCAGAACCAATTGTAGGCGGGGGTTTCCAGTGAATTTGAATACTTCTGTTTTCAAGGGAAACTGAGATGTTGATAGGCGGGTTCAGTTTCTCTGAAAAAAAAAAAAGCACAAGGAGACCTTCTGTAACTCATGCTCTTTCTCATGTTTATGCTTATACAACACAAACACAGTGTGCTAGGCCTTAAATTACTCAGCTGACAATTTTGGAGTTTTTCACACCCAAAGGAGTCATTCAGTGACTCATTTTCTTTAAAAGTGCTGTTCACTAAGTGGCATCCATTTCTGAGCCAAAATAGAGAAGATTACAGGGTTTTTTTTAAAGAGGGACAAGGTATAGGGTTGGAAGGAAAGGACATTTGGGTTCCCAGTATTTTAGTTTCTGGTTTAGATAAGCAAGTCTACAGTTGCTTTCTAGCATGGTGAGTGTTAGGGCAGTGATCATAAGTGTGTGCTGGAGTACTCAAGCAGCCTGAGCCCTCTCTGGCTTCCACTGCATTGCAGGGAGGAACCACAGTTGGAGTTTTCTGAAAAACCCTCCCAGCAGAGGCAGAAGTGCATAGCAAGTCTCCGTAGACAGGATCAGTGAGGTCTGGGGCTGACATTTCTGCCATGTGATGCCAGAGGGGAAAGACAGAGAGACACAGGGAGGGTGAGAGGCAACACTGTTGGTCCACGAAGCCGTTGTGCTTACTCCAGTGGCTGCAGCTGCATGAAGCTGTGCCATTCCACAGGTGGTGTATGCCATACTGGGGTTTCTGGTTTACATTTTGTTTTCCCTTCCCCTTCTTCCCTTGTCTCTTTGAGCAGTGATCTTTGTCTTTATGCCAAGGCACGGTGCATGGGAAACAAGCAAGAGGAGGTAGCGGTGTGTTCAGGCCCGAAGGGCTATGATGACATTGCCATCATAGAGGCTTGGTGGGATGCCTCCTATAACTGGAGTGTTGGAATGGAAATATGCAGGCTGGGGAGAGAGGGAGGGGATTTCTTTCCTTTTCAGACCAATGAAATAACCAATGAATTAATTTTTCATAATAGGTAATAATAGGCAATACTTACCTATTGTCTGAGGTGTAAAACTTCTGTAATAAGACAGTCTTGAATTATTCTTCGTATCTCTTACAGTTATGTTTAAATTGATTTTTCTTGATGGTTGGAAATATATTTCTTTCATATGGCAGCCAATATTTTTCTTCCTTGCATTTTTTATATATTGCTGGCAATCAAGATCTTTTCCTATGTGTCTGTGAGAAGGAAATGTAAGTCTTGTAAATCAAGGACTTAGTTACAAAACCATGATTTCATACTTATTTTGCACAAAACCCTTACCTGTATGAAAAAAAGATCTGTATATCTTCAGGGGCTTCTGCTTTAATATACCAGGTGCAATTGAAAAAAGAAATGTTATATATGATGCATGAAAAATTCTGAATATACACTGCAACAAAAAAAAAAAAAAAAAAAAAAAAAAAAAAAAAAAAAAAAAAAAAAAAAAAAAAAAAAAAAAAAAAAAGAGAGAGTAAACAGAGTGATGTTTATTTTACATAATACCATGACAGATGCCTTTACAAACCCATTATATAGCCTTATTTTTAGAAGTGCGAATAAGTGGAAGGTGAGAACAAATAGGTCTTTCTGCTTTTTGGACAATGGCAGTACACCTGCTACTAACAACAAAAGCCTTACTAACCCACTTAGTGAAAAGTTAGCCCAAAGACCTAGATTAAAAGATCTGCTCTTTCAAGATTTCCTGAAATTGGCTGATACTGAAGGCAGTCTTCAAGACATGAGTTGCTAGGGAAAACAGAAAAGAGTGGTTGGGTCTTTTCAACAGCTTGCTCAACAGAGCTGGACTTTTCTGAATCTGAACTTGTCTAATGAAGGAAATAATTCTGCAACATTCCAAGAAATTATGTGCCATATTCTTAACAAATCCATACCAAAAAAATAAAAGTAGAATAATAAGCTTTCAGGAATTATATGTCTCCAAGTAATAGAGGACACTATCACGATGTCTTAACAACATGGAGAAAATAGCTGACCTGGAGGTGCCTTGTAAGTAAATTCTGTCCAGCCACTCTCCTTAATTACATCATCTGTTTCTTTTGCAAAAAGTTGTGTTTTGACTCTAGCATTAAAACCAGAGTGTAAATTAAGATTTATTCTCTTTTTCTTCTTCTGCAGTCTTTCCTAAGAGAAGAAAGAAGGAATTGCATGAAAGTGGACAGTACTAGATATTGAAAGGGAAATTGTGCAAATTTGTCTACTGAATGAAGTAGTACATGATTTCACTTCAAACTATGCGTAACCATTGAACAACTTACTTTATTCTCCTGAGTGGTATTGAAGAATTTGTAACTCAAAATATACTTCACAGTATACTTCTCAGTTTCTTCTTTTGTCAGGTTATTGTTCCAGGACAGAATGACTCTAGGCTCATGCTTGGAAATCCACACAGTGTTATGCAGCTCAGGTGCATCTGCAATTACAATGATATTGTATAGAAGAAGAAAGGGCCCTCCACTGTGTACGCAAAGGATTTGGCTCTCAGTAAGGCTTGCACACCCAGTAGCTCTCCCAGGAGCTCTGTTCTTACAGTGAGCAGGTGGTTTTTCAGCTCTGTTGAATATGACTTACTTCAGCAGTGAGATTCATGTTTATCTATTTACAGCTCTCAAAATGTTAGGTCATTCACTTTTACCTGTTTTAGACACTTCTCCTAACAGAGGTCTCCATTTCTCTTTATGGGATATAGAAAGAGCTTTGATAACAAGTTCAGATACCTGGGGTGGCTAGTGTAGGATGAACTGTTATTTAATATTTTACTTACCTCCTACATCTTGTTGTTCACTTGCCAAGCTAGTGGAAAACAGTGTCTTACACTGGAAAAAGCTTATTATCAGCATGATGGGAATGACTGTAACATGTGCCATAGCAAACACTTTGTGCCACAGGGTCTGCAGAAACTGAGACTCTACACTTCCAAGATGAAAAAGCAGTTAGAACATGATGTTTTCATTTTGCACCTGTGAAATAATATGAAACAGTCACTTAACCACGTAAGTGATGTCCAAAGTCTATGAAATAAAAATAAAATTACATATATTTAACAGGTCTTGCTGTTTGGTGCCCTTTATACCTGAGATATTTGTCTTTAAACCCACTCTTTAATTGGGTGTCATGGCAAAAAAGGACATGTGTGCCATACCAAGCTAGTTTTGAATGTACTGCTTAGATTGCAAATCAAGACCACAGAAATGACACAAGTGATACTAAAAGCAGGCAGTTTGGGTAGCAGCTACCTGACATAACTATGGCTAGGTACAAACCCAAGCAGCTGTATCCATATATCCAGCCCCTAGTGTCAGCAGAACAACTGTCAGTTCCAGGCTGTGAATCATGTTACCTGGTTTAGGCATCTGCTTTAGGAAGATATGAACCAAAACTGCCTGAAATGAATCCTAGTTTCCTGGAAAGGGAAGGGGTGAACTGTGCCATTAATGGTGCTGTCTGTGGCAAAAGAAAAAGTCAAGGAAAACACAAATTGAAACCAAACAGCTATCAAGGGTTTATAATTCAACATGTAGTGGCTGTAAAGGGCTCATCCATTCCTATGAGATGGAGCAACCAAAAGTAGTTCTAGGAACAAGTATGTCCTTTATTTAAATAAGAAGAAAGGGAGAAATGAGGCTGGAAAGCACTAAGCAAATTAAAATATTTGTGCCTAATATTAACATAAATTTTGTGGAAAACTCAAGTCAAAAGGGGACCTGATACAGCAAAAGAAACAAATAAATCTTAAAACAG
The DNA here is from genome assembly GCA_002631895.1 of Agapornis roseicollis. Classification (NCBI taxonomy): domain Eukaryota; kingdom Metazoa; phylum Chordata; class Aves; order Psittaciformes; family Psittacidae; genus Agapornis; species Agapornis roseicollis. The sequence continues at coordinate 185,677 of NDXB01004649.1, forward strand.
CAACAACTTCTGGTGTTAGAAATAAAAACTGAAATAATCTGTGAGGTAATATAAGTAAATTCAGTTGGAGAGAGGAAACATGGGCAGAGAACGAGGATTTTTAAAGTCTGGATAAACTTAACAAAAAAAACCAAAATTGATTCCAAGTAAGACATTTCAGAAGAGTTCTCTGCTGTTTCCTGGGCATTACTTGTTCCTAGGAGTATCTTTTGTACAGCATTGAGAGGCACTTCTCAGTATGTAATAAACTCCTGTACCTTGCTCCCACAGGCACTGGAATGGTAGCTTCAGCATGCTGTGAATAGGACTTGGCAAATTTGTAGAAAACAGGTACATGAAAAGCTACTAAAAAGTATTAGAGATGGGTATGCCCTCTAACATCCCTAATGAAGAAACTGTAGATGTGGGAATACATAGAAAATGAGTTACAGAAGATGGCCAGATTTGTGGATTGCATCTGCGTAGCACCTCTTGCTGGCACTGCTGTAGGCAGAACAGCAGATGCACTGCTGAGCACACCCCATCGAGTATTCTTTATGTTTGTATGCAGTGAACTGGTCCACAGAAAAGCACTGCAGCATAAGGACACCCAAGGTGACTAGGAGAGAATGAAAAGCCATCTATACATAAAAGGTTTCCAATTCACAACTTGTCAACGCGTATTTCCATTTATGCCAGCACAGATGAGCAGAAAGACAGAACATTTCTTCTCAGAGGTACACAGATGACTGCGTGTTTCTAATCCTATGCCATGAAGAGCTTTATATTAGCATATGGTGCTGACGTTCAGTCTATGAGTTGTGAGATAAAATACATTGCCTGACAATATTTTTTTAATAAAAGGCTCTCTGGTCCTTTTGTCTCTGGAGAAATGCACATTAGCCAAATACACTTATAGGCAGCTCAGTTAAACTAATGGGATAGAAATTATGTCCATAGTCAAAAGAATGTAAAAAATAACCATAAAGAGAAAAATGCACTGTCAAAAATTACATTTTTTTTTTAACGTAAGAAAGTATTCTTACTACTTAAAACAAGTACAGTTATATTTTACTTTGTTGCTGTTGTTGTCGTCTTTTGCTTGTCCAATTGTTTTCATTGCTGAGCTTCAAATACAGACAGTACCTTTCGGCTGCTGCCTTGCCTCTGGTTTACCATAGTGGTTGCTGGAATAAGAGACAGGACAGGTAACACAGGGGGAGCTGCCAGAGCATCTGCCACTGCAGCTGCAGAGACTATAAGGGTTTGCACAAAACCCACCTGATGAATCTGGGAAGTAGACAGCCAGGGCAAGAAAAATGACAGTAGCTAAACCAATCTTAACAAACCTTAAGAGCTACTACTTGGAGTGTGAGGAAAATGAACCATTTAGTTTTGAAAATTCAGGATACCTGAACGTTTCCTGAAGTGTAGATCTGTTCATTGTCCTTGTGTCTGAAAAAAATAATTTTGAAAAGTTTGTGGAACTAAGTATTCTATCTTCCTAAGTACAAAAGAATGTTTTAAGAAACAGCAGTATTTAATATTTCTTTGGAAGGGAAAAAAATAAAAAGCAAAATCGACCAAAAAAATGAAATAAATAATTCAAGTACTCTTTAAAAATATATTGTGCCTGTTTTAGAGGGTAAATTCAATAACTAAGCAATGAAATCTTTTATTCATGGCTCTAATGCATAGTCTCAGCTAAGGGGAATCACTAGGACTAATTGTCTGATTAAGACTACCTGAAACTTATACTTCATTAAAGGCTGTCAATTCATATTTTTCAAAGCCCAGAAAGATCATACCCTACTTGCCAATGTTCTCCTGCTTTTTCAGGGGCTAATAAGCATTTTTCACTGCACCAAATTAAAAAACCAAACAGACAAACCCAAGAAGACACAAACTAGACAGATAACCAAAAAGTCACAGAACTAATGGAGGAAAAAGAGCAAATAAATTTTACCTCCAGAGCATAGAAGCTGGCTCTTCTGCTTTGCTTTTTCCCATCTTTAGCTACTGAGCACATGGCAGAGAAATGCTGACAAAGGAAGTATTCCATGCATCACCCTTATTCTGCTGGCTTGTTAGGTGGTAGAAGCCTAAGGGTCTTCACCCTCATCCCAAGCACAGGTTGCTACATTTAAGTATGGATATATTTTTGTTCTTTCAGTATGTGTGTTAAATATAAGCATTTAAAAAAACCCTAAACACAAACAAACAAAACAAACCACAGCCAGAATCACGTCATACAAAAGCCCACTGGAATGTTTCAACTTCTCACTCATTGAAACCTTAAAAACTGCTGCTTTGCACACACCTCTGGTTTTCATATAACACTTTCTGATGTGATTAATGTGACTGGACTAGGCATATTCCCTTATACACAGACTCAATAAATTCATTTTGGCTTTGGAATAGAAAAGAATGTATTAAGGTCCATGTGTTTTTTTACTGTTAACACCAGATAATGCAATTATACAATGTAAGGCCAAACCAACAGCCTTTAATATCTTGAATCCAACTATCCCTTGTTCTGGAGTATATCAGACGTAAGCTTACACTGGTGGTGTACAAAAACCATGCTTTTCTAACAATAGCCTAGATAAAGGGAGGTAAATGCTTCTTGAGAACCTTGACTATATTTAGAAGTATGCTGTATTTAAGACTGGGACTTAAAATCTCAAATCCAATCTCAGTAAGTAGCAGATCCGACTACAAGCCCAGGACTTCATTTTTAAAATATAGAAAACGTATTTTCCCATTTTGTCTTCTGCTCATTAGCAAAACGTGCATTCTTCTTATTTTAAGAGTGGTTTGTACATTGAATTGATAGTAGCACATTAGTAATTGTAGCCTGTTTCTTCCCATTTTCTTACAGCAATAATATACTATCATTGCTGACTTCAGAGAAAAGCCATTCATTTTGGTGGTATGTTCTATGGAGTTTTCTTATAATTTAAAATAATTAAAGAAGGAAGAAAACTACACCTCAGGAAGGGGGGTTTGGGGGCTTGTTTGTTTGTTTGTTTGTGGGTTGTTTGTTTGTTTTGGTTTATCTTTTAACACTTTTATTTTTTTTCACACATTGTTAATTTATTCAGAAATGCAAGAATGGGAGGAATTCAACACTTTTTTCCACCCTTACAAGAATCTTGAACTGAACCATCATTCTGGTTCATCAAAGTGCTGCATTGGAACCACATATGAATGTGGGCTGATCAAAATTACATGTCATATAATTAAAAATATCCATATAGCCAGTGCATTGTGCAGTACTTCACCCAGGGTTTAGCTGCCTGTAAAAAGAAATTGCTGCAAACAATCCACAGAGCCAACACTTTAAGCAATGCTTAGTACATAGCGGCTCTTTCTTTTGTAGTCATCTGAACCCTGTGCTGAGCTATTTCCAATGAAGTCCCATGCATGTGACTAAAGGGCGTGGTTTTACCCTTCTCACATTTCCTTGAAGTCTAGTTGGTTGTATTAGTACAACTCATGTTTACAATCATGTGCTGGGGATATTTGGGGTGTGCTTTTGTTCCACCTCTGTTTACAGAAAATCTCATCGTTTGCTTTGCACGGATGTGAAAATGAAAATCTTTCACTGCAAAGGGGTAATGAGGCAAGCTTGAAGGAAATCAGTAAGGTAGTGTCCTGAAAGTGATATGTGCTGCTGAACAGAAGGGAATTTCAACGTTGCAGTTTTCTCCTGCAGTGACTAAATTACCACCATTTGGGTTTCTTAGTCCTGTTTTGAAGCTGATTTCATGCTTCTGTTTCCCATAATAGTGATGGCAATTGTCCATGTGGCCTCCTACTCTGCAGATGCAGTCTCAAAATGTAATGTTTCTTTTGTTGTGTATAACTTTCATAACACTTTTCAAACTAAGTAGATGCATGTGTACATATATCAATACAAGGCTTGCCAAAGAATGTAATTTCTTGGAGAAGATGTCTCTTTTTTTCCAAAAAGTATCAGCTACAGCAAAGAACCATTTTTTGATGCTGAAAGTAAACTTCAGATACTATGCCTTCATTCTAGTTTCTCTGTTTTAATACATCTGTAAATGTTAATATAAATTACAGTCAATTCCTATGTGCAGAGATTTATGAGACAGTAATGTGCAGGTTTGGAGTAAGCTGTAAGACATGCTGACTTTGCATCAGGAGTGGGAATGAGCCCTACAAAGGAGTGCAATACTAATGTAAGCATGCTTGTTCTCAGCTAATCAGGAGAAATCAGTGAAATGTTTGAATTATAAAGCTAGTACTGGTAGCATTGTGATTACAAATCCATTAGGCTAAATAAGACACATTTAACACCTAACTTAGGATGTGCACTACTTTTAATGAGTGAGAGAAAGGGGAGGGAAAGTTGAGAAAGAACAGATCTCTAATCTTTTCTGAGTGAGGAACTGAGGCACAGAAATATCATACAAGTTTTCCAAATTACACCAGAAATAACAGAAATAGCCGGGACTTGCTACTATTCTGAAATTTCCATTTCACACTTTGTGAACTACATAGGATTTTTCTATGAAAAAATCAGAACACTGATGAGTAACTGATATCTCACCATGCACACAAATTCCCTCTGTGGTGAAGGTCAGATCAATGATGAATCACAATAATTGTGATGGCAAGCAGCCTTAAAGAATAAAACTTGAACAAATGACTTATCTTTTAGCTTGAAAACAATAGATATGCATCATTAATATTTCTAGAAAGAGACCATGATGTATTATAAAAAATAAAATATATTTCATAACTATGATCTTTCTTTCAGTGGAACTCATGAAACATAGCCTAAAACAGAGAAAAAATATACACACTTAAGAGCATATATATTGGCATCTGATTGCTAATTTATGCTAATATTCCTGATCAGATAGTCAAGCACTGACAACAACATACTTTATATATATACTTTATCAGCTACAAACTTGTGGATGTAGAGGAAGAAGTTGGGTTAAAATCTGTCAGTCAGAGTGGGGCTGCTGTAGCCCTGACTTCTTCAACAGAAGAGGAAGGCAAGGTTTTCTGCATCTGGGAAGAATTTGAGAGAAGTTAACTAACTTGCCTGAACTTTAAAAATTAGGACCTACCTTTGGCATAGTTTCACAGATGTTGCTGTCCCTCCATGATTCACTCCTTCAGTCCCACAGGAAAGACATGCACTTTTCTGATGGAGATGAGAGGATACAACCTTCTACAGTGATGTTCCCAACTGTGAAGCTTAGGTAATTCCCCATCTAACATGTTGGAGAGGCCCAGTGAGATACATTTCTCATTCTGAGGTGATTTCTTAAATCTGTAGCTTGCCTAAACTTTTCAAATCCTCTCCTGTACTCAGTCCAATGTCACTTGCCCTTTTCCCACAGGTCAGCTGACTCAACTCCTCATAAGCAACCAGATCAGCTAACTAGTAAATTAGTCAGATCCCTGATCAGTCCCCACGACTACTTCCCTTTCCAACTGTTAGTATTGCATGTGATCATGCAAGGAGTACCAGTTCTGTTGATGCAAGAGGTTTCAAAGGTCCAGCTGAGTCCAGCTTCTCATCACTCTGCTAAACTGCATCCCACATTAGGCCAAGTTATATTAATTTAGCCACTTTCATTTCATTTTTTCTGACAAGTATATGTGCCTAAATGTTTTTTTTTCCTTTTAAGGAGTTGTTCCTTCATTTAACAATGTTTATTTCTGAAGAGTCACTATTAGTGTTCCAATAGCTGGGAAAACATAAGGGGAAGATAAACACTATGCAGATGTTTTAGAGCTGGCTAGTTTGTAGTAGGTAACCTCACCACAAACTACCAGTACAGTTATTCGCAGAGAAGCAATTTGTGGCACTCCAAAAATCTATCTCCACATCAGGAGGTTAAGATTTAACTGTGATTACTTAGGTATTGATCGAAGATCCTTAAGTCTGGGCTTGTAACCTTGAGTTCTGTTCAAAAAGAATAAGGATTAGTGAATGGTTATGACTTAGGTGCCTATTACAGGTGTAATCTCATCCCATAAGGCAGAGCAAATGAATTATCCCCTGGATAATTCGGAGTCTTGCCCTCTTGGCTGAGACCCTGGATCAGACTTGGATATAATTTTTACATTGTTAACATTAGAGATGACTTCTACACTGTGGATTTGGAATGACTTTTCTAGTAACACCTGATCTATTAGGATCTCAAATCTGGGGTAATAGCCTCATACTTAAACCAAAGCCTTTTTTGAGTACATTACATAAAGACGATTCAACACTTGATCTTCTCCTAAAATTGCTAGTAACCTGTCTTGCCTGGATCATTATTTCTGACAAGCACAGTATTTTAGTGAAGGAGCAAGAAATGTCCCTGCACAGTCTGACCTCTATTTTGCTGGTGCAAGGACTGCACACAGGTGGTGTCTCAGAAAAAGTGCTGTTGAGCTCTACCTCAGTTTCAATTCACTATTCTGTTTATTATAGGAAGAGAAAGCAAAGCACAAAAACTTAATATAATTAGGTGCAGGTGGCTAGATGTGGTGACAGGTGTTGCCAGGACTGCAGGGGTGGCCTCTGTGAGAGGACACCAGGGGCTTTCCTGTATACTATTCCAACCAGCTCCAGTAAATCTACAGCAGAACACAGCTGAAGTAGCTCAGATAGTATATCTCTCAAGCTTGAACAACAGCTCATGAATGAGTTACTTCTTAGAAGAAAATTGCCTTAATGCAAAACTTTACTAGAAAGTAAAGATTAGAACATGATAAGTCCATGGTTACTAAGAAATGCAGAAATGCAGAGGAAGAACATCATTTATTTACTTCCTTATTATTTTCTTACACAATACATAGCCTACACAATACAAATTTCTTACATAATTTTCCTAGCCTGGAAAAGACTGAAGAACCTGACCACAGTTCTCTGTGAGTCAGAGTAAATTGTGAGTGCATGAGAAAGAAATTAAAGTTTTAATGCAATGGCTGTATAGCCACAATTTCAGACTGATGAATATTATCTTCTTAGTAGTAATCAGATTATTGTCATTGAAGCCTAAAAGGCAGAGGAATTCTGACATAAAAAAATGTTTTTTCAGTGGAGAACATACTCCTTTTGATGCATCCCAAGATACTGCTGGTTTTCTGTTCCACAAGTACACTTTGCTGGGTCACATCCACCGATATCCTCAAGTCCTTCACTGCTCTCAATCTCTTCATCTCCAAGCCTGTATTTATACTTGGGATTAACCCAACCCAGGACCTTGCACTTGGCCTTGTTGAGCATCAAGAGGTTTGCAAGGGACAACTCCTCAAGCCTGTCAAGCTCTGGGTGGCATCTCTTTCCTCTAGCCAACCAACTGCACCACTCAGCTTGGTGTCATCTAACAACTTGCTGAGTGCACACTCAATCCCAGTATCTATGCCATTGATGAAGATATTAAACAGCACTGGTTCCAGTACAGACCCTTTTTACTGGTTTTCACTTGGACATTGAACCATTGACTACTGTATATGTTAGGGTACACCCACCCAGCCAATTCCATAGCCACCTAACAGTCCATCTCTCAAACTGAGAGCTCCACAGTCTACAGGCAGAAATGTCATGGGGGCCTATATCAAGGGATTCACATCAGCATGACTTCTATGGTTCTCTGATTCTATGACTTAAAATTGTAAGTTTAGAATGTGTCACCAGAAATGCCAAGCATAGATAAACCTGAATTTAATGCATGGAGTGGGCCAGTGCTGCTACTTACAAAAAAAAATTTGCACCTTTTATGTCAGAAATTAGGGTATGTTTTGTCAGTAAGTAGGCAGGGAAGAATTGAAGCAGAACAAAATAGACACAAACCAAAGGGCAGAGTGTCTACATAAGGGATGACTGACTGCAGTCGAGAAGCAAATTTAAGCCCTCTGAAGACTACACATTGCCTTCTTCTTGTACACAGGCAGTACCTTCCTGGTTTCCAGACTGAGTAATCAGTCTTTGTTTCTGTTACCTGAGAAGATTCTCATTTTGGCCACATGATGGTAGTCTAGGATCAGGGACAAGCAAGCTAAATCAAAAAAAAAAAAAAATAAAGCCAATAGAGTGAAAAAATACTTCTTGTAAACTGAAAATATAGGGACTAATCACTGCCACACTGAGAAGCTGAGTTTCTCTCTTTCCAAGTACTGTAATACCCATCTAGTATACCCATCTAGTGTACCTACTGGATGACCCTATGCTGAGATATGCTGGGTCTGAAGCTCTGCATTGTTGCAGATCAATTGATGCTTAGCAAATTTCTGCTTACAATTCCTTTACCATGTGAAGTCAGCCTACCATAAACCGCAGTTGACTGTAATTTCCCCTTTCCTTTTAAAATGCAAAACAGAAGGAGTAAAACGTTTAAACAAATCTCCTTGCTACACCTCAGAGTGTTTTCAGTAGAAAAACAAACAACTTTTGCTGTATGTCATGAATAAAGGAAAAGGAGGGGTTTGGACCAAATCAACAGACTGCAGTTTGAGGAGACCTACTGGTTTTTGCAGATCTGGAAAAAAAACAGCCAATGTATTCTTAGCTGTTTATTGGAGGGTTATAAAGTCTGCTTACCAAATTTGAAGCATAGTTTGGTCATGCACCAAATCGTCCTTCAGACTACATAGCAGCTAAGGTGAAATCCATCATCAAGATGAATGGAGTCGTGGTTTAAGCCCAGCTGGCAACCCAGAACCATGCAGTCACTTGCTCATTCTCCCCTTCTTCCCCCCACTTCTGAAGGGATGGGGAAGAGAATCAAAAGAATGTAACTCCCACGGGTTGAGATAAGAGCAGCCCAGTAACTAAGGTATAACACAAATCACCGCTGCTACCACCACCAATAATAATAATAATAATAATAATAATGATAAGGGAAATAGTAGAGGAAGAGAATACAACCGCTCATCACCCACTGACCAATACACAGCCCAACCCAAGCAGTGATCTATCCCTTCTGGGTAGCTGCCCCCAGTTTACATACTGCACATGATGTGCTGTGGTATGGAATACCTCTTTGGCTAATTTGGGTCAGCTGTCCTGTCTCTGATTCCTTCCGGCTTCCCCTGCTCCCTGGCAGTAGTGCATGAATCTCAGAAAGTCCTTGGTCAGAGTAAGCATTACTTAGCAACTAAAAACATCGGTGTTGTCAGCGTTGTTCCCAGACTGAAAGTCAAAAACACAGCATTGCACCAGCTACGAAGAAGGAGAAAAAAATGACTGCTGTTGCTGAGCCCGGACAGATGGTTTGGTGAAAACATCCATGTCTAGGTCAAACAATAATTTTGAGACTCTTATTGACAAGACAGTGTGAATTTTTATTAATTCATACATTTCATATAGTTAGATTGCCTATACTGAAATTGATTTCATATTTATTGTTGACTCTGTATAAATACTGAAGGCTCTAACTTTTTCAATCCTTTTCACAATAAAGGAAATTCACTTGACAATAAATTAAGGCTTTTATACCAGCCCATTTTTTTGTATCACAGTTCATTATAACAGTTACATTATGACCCAGTTTCTCCAGTGCTGAACTCAGGGTTCCAAGAATAACTCTGTTCTGAGAATCTTCAGGGTCCAGTTTCAAGAATTACAGAAGTTATGTAGACACAGACGTCTCAGCACTATCTTTATCCTCTAGCAGGACTCTTTCAATTCCTCTACAGAGCTGCAATCAGAACAACTCAGTTTTTCTTCTCTCCCATTTCCTGTTTTATGAAGACAATAATTGTAATGGATAAATGCATTGGCCTGTAATTCACAAGGTCTCTCAACCTCTCAGACATCACCATAATGCATTTTGTGAAAATAAACTTTTGGTGTAACTGTGGATTTCTCCTACTTATGCTGCTCATGAGCATGCCTGTTGCAAGTGTTCTTTTAAGAACTATAAATAAACATCCAACATAGCTTTTCTCAGGTCAGTGCCCCTGTTGTTTCACATGCTCTGGCGTGTGTGTACTTCAGCTCTCACTTTCTTCAGGAAGGTGTTTTTCTTGCTGAAGGGACTTCAGCAAAAAGCAGCATCAACTTTGAAAGACTAAGTGAATTCTACATCTTCTTACTGATACCTATTGGCTTTCTGAGCAGTTTCATTCTACAAGGTTCAAATAGAATCTCTTCATTTCTATTTGAAGTTACAACATTAACTTTTTTTTGGCATGTTTATCCCATGAATTCTTTCATGCAATCACCTTCTGTTCTAACATGAAGATGTCACTGAGGAGAAACAACAACCATAAAATCCTCCTAATACCAACTTCACCACTAGCAACATTGCATTTGCTTTTCAGGAGAAACCATTCACTGGAAGACAAACACACACTTGGAATTTCCTTTGGGGAGGGGTTACTTTAAGTCTCACAGAAATCAGTTTGCTGATTGTTTGATTCTTTGCACCTTTGAAAGTGGCGCATTTGGTTTCTCTTGGTTTTGATTTTCTTGTATTGCTATGTTTTCACAGGAAGTCTGCATATTTTTTTTTTGCATCTGTTCCCACAAGCATTTAATGAAAAGTTCTCTGCAGTCTTTTATGTAAACTGGTTCTTTTTAGAAGGAATGGAATAAAGAAGATGCAATACCTCTTAACTAAGAAGAAACTGCTGACTGTCGCACTCATACTGCATTACTTCACTTGCTGTTGACCATGATAAAGGCATAAACATCATCCACCTATCTAAACTTTTTGATCTGTTTTGCCAACCAACCTGTTCTTTTAAAGTGGAGCTTTATAGTGAACTTTCACTTTTTCCATTCATTATTGTAGGGAAAGCATCCCAACCAGGGAGCTTACAAACAGTGTATGAGTACAACAGGATGAGTACATTTTAAAATGTTTTCTCTCCTTGGGAGCTTTCCAAAGGGAGATTTCCAGCATTTTATTTGGAAATGAATTGTGAGCCTAAATAGAGCTTGAAAACTAGCTCTTCCCTGAACTAAACAAATAGCCCAGCATTCACAGAAGTTCTCTGAAAGACAGACAGGCACAACCAATTCTACATGCCGAGCTCAAGGTGAAAGTCACAGGTGAGTTTATCCTAAGCCATTCCTCAGCTTGGTGGAGAAACACTAGTAACATGAAACATACTTGTAGAAGCGGCATCTACTGAGAAAGACCGTTAGTCTGTGGACCCTTGCAGATGTTTTCATGGAAGCTATTTCACATATTTACTTGCAAAAGCATTTCCTTGCCACACATATGATTAGAATGCAGAAATGCTGATACAAAAGAGAAAGGTAATAAAATTGGTGCTCTGCCTTGTATAGGTAGACTACCTCTTGATGCTTGGTTTTTTTAATTTATCTCATCAGTAAGCAGAGCATGAGTAATGTGCATGCTGGATTGTCATGGGTGCACTTACCTTACAAAGTGTTACAGCTCATCTGGTGCCAACTTGGTGTCTTGCCACAAGTGTTATGAGGCAGAGTTGAGTCGTCTGGTTTTTCTCTAGTCAAGATATTGTAAGTAATAAGACTTCCTTGGAAGCCAAATGGAGAATTCACACTAGTCATAAGATCATCAATTAGCTTTTTTTCTACCTATTCTACAATAATATAAAAGCATGCTTCACAACTTGATGATTATCTTTCTGTACATTATAGAATGGTGACAGAGAAACAGAGCTGAAAACCTTGTTTTCCATAAGACCTGGCAGTTGGTCTGAAAGATGTGCCAGTTTGTACCCCACGCAGAACTCTCAGCAAGAAAGATATTTTCTTTCATTTTGGAAATTTCACTTGTTTCCTAAGGTTAGGTCACAATTTTGGGGTTTTAGTCACAAACAATTCATACACTGTTTCAGAGAAGATGTAGAGAGTGCAACTTCACAAAATCACAGAATCATTAGTGTTGATGCCCTTTAGAGATCATCTGGTCCAATCACACTGCCAAGGCAGGGCCACCTACAACGGGTTACACAAGAACATGTCCAGGACACATTTTGAATATCTTCAGAGAGGGAGACTCCCCAACTTCTCTGGGCAGCCTGCTCCTGAGCAAGTTCACCAGGCACCACATCTTGGAGCTAAAGTAAATAATATGGCCTGAATCAAACACAAGTTCTTCCGCTGTCATTGACAACAAAGATAAGATCCCTAATTTTATACTGCATGGTCTCACTCAGTTGTTTAATGAGTGGCTTAACCTGAAGGCTCATTTGTTGATGTAATGATAAATTACCTAGTGATACCTATGGTTCTAGATCAGGTCCCATATTTTATCTCCTTGTTGGAACATAGTGTATATCAAGTGTCTGATCATCTCGGTGTTTGTATGTACCACTGATGGGATTCAAACTCTTTTCTGCTCTGGCTTTTCTAAATCCTTCAATTTCTTTAACTTCCTTTTTTTTTTTTTTTTTTTTTTTTTTGATTTTTTTTTTTTAACAGTTTAAGGGCAAAGTTGGGG
>NDXB01004649.1:198151-215588 GCA_002631895.1 Agapornis roseicollis
TTTTTTTTTTTTTTTTATCCTAGGCAGTTTGCTCTTAACAGGCTCAAGGACAAGATGTGGAATTAACTGACATTTTGGAAAACAGCAATCCTGCTGATAAACTAGAGAACATAACCCCAAAAATACAAGAAATCGCTGAGATACTACAGTTGTTTTCCTGGATAATTCATCTGTCTAACAGTGCTAAATGTTCTGAAAATTTTTCATTTATTAAACTAGAACATAATAGTAGCGAGGTTATAGACTGTGTCTATTACACAACAACTAGTATTTCCTGCCCTACTGAAAAGCTTTGACATCAGTGTGATTACATACTTACATCCTTTCCTCAGAAGACCTGTTTCATTCTGTGCAACTTAAAGACATGTATAAGAATCAGTTGTTTAGCTGTGAACCTACACAGTATTGTTGTCATCTAGCTGGGCAGGTTGTATGTACCTTATAGAAAATGAGATTTCAGGATCGCTGACACAAATCTGTCCCAAAAACATAATTCACTCCAATTTTATAGATATGCCTACAACAGAAAGTGAGAAAGAGAACACTAAGCCTTACTTCTGTAGGTCCTGAAATTAAGTGTCTTAGCAGGGAACATGCTAGTGTCCTGTTGTTGCCGTATAAATAAAATTGAGGAATTGAGACCTGAAGAAGAGGAAACATCTCAAGAACACCCCAATTCCTCCTCTGCCCAGAACAGCAAAGAGAACAAAGGCTGGTGGGAATGAAGCTGTACAAGATACAGACAGACAGAAGCAGGACAGATTTAATCAGATTTAATACTCCGCTTTCAGTGAGATATAACAGATATGTATAGTAAAACTAGTATACTCAGTGAACATTATAAGTAATCAGATTTAAATGCTGTTGTCTACTTTAATAACTTCATTTGCTTGTTCAGATTATTGAAAGGCAGTTGCTATGTTTCTCAGTTCACAGAGAGTTGGTTTGGTGGACAAATACCTTTCAGGACACAGGCACACTCTTCAGTGTCAAGAGCAGTCAAAATAGCAAAAGTCCTTGGGCTCACTCATTTCAGAGCCTGCTAACTAGGGCAGTTATGGGTATCTGTGACTGGGGAGTCCACAACTGACTGTGTTAGCTCCACACTGTGTGTACTCACGTTGTTGAATGCAGTTGGAAAGTGGACATTCAGACTGTAGAGAGAGGACAAGAGGCATTGCAACCTTCTTGGGACCAGGGCACCAGCACAGACAAGTGACACGGTGTTGATTTGGTACATTCAAGGCATTTGCATATGTATTGGAACTTGTCCTGGTCTCTGCACTGAATTCACCCAGCCCAGAAAAATTATTACACATGTCAAGTGAAAAAGCTGTGGAGTCTGATGATACTGATTTGTTACACATCTACAGGAATTGAGGTTGGCTAGTGCAAAGCTGGGAACAGGCTGTTGGGAAATCCAGAGCACTAAGCTTATTCTCTTGTCACTACTTGTGACCCTAAGCAGTAAGCAGAGAACAGTGTTGTGGCTTGAAATGATGATACCTGATCTATACCTGAACTGCAAGGTAGATGCACATATTCACCTTCATTTGAGGTTCTGCTCATACAAACTCTTATACAAAAAATAAGTGACAGAAATGAGTGAAAAAAAATGTAAGTGACAATTAGAGAATCCCTCTTTTCTCACCTATTTGTCTCCATGGTGAGAAACAATGGCTGTTACCATGCTTTTCCTAGTCACATTACAGAAGTACAGGGTAAGGGAAATGAGGAAGATGTAGGCGGGTTTTTGCACCCTATTACATGAGCAGTTCAGAACTTAATGAAATCACATTGCCAAAGTGCACAAAAAAACATTACCAACCCAAATTCACATCTTCCATCCTTTTAGTTCACCATTACTGTAACAGCCACAAGGAAATGGGTTTTCAAGGAGGAGGTAAGTTTGCTTTTGTCTTTGGTTTTCTATTTTGTTTTCTGGGGGAGGGGGGGTTATTTGTTATTTTTATTTTTATTTTACTCCAAAGAAGCTAGGCAAAGGAACACTGTATTTTGTTATTCCTGCTAGTTTTAATGCTGTAAAATAAATGTGAGGGGTAGATAGATACCACCTGCACATACAAGTTTTGTCTGACGAATGTCTTAGCCAAAATTTTGATATGTTTTTTCTATGGTCTGAAAATAGTTATATAAAAATATTCTAATATTTAAAGTTTCCAGTATTACTGGCCTCATTCACATAGCAGTATTTTGCTTAAGACCTGCATTACAACAGTGAAGAGTGCCTATGTCACTTTCTCTTGAAAACCCAAACTGAAAATGTTCAAATTTTAGCTATCTACATCCATAAAGTAAAATCATTATTCAGAGTGAATCTCTTCTGTACTGAATTTAGACACCAGTAGAATAGAAGCGTGTCAGTGTCCTTTCTCTTATTACAATTTTTATATGAAGTAGAAAATTTCACATATTCACGTATGTGAAAATGCTGCAGGAATGTATTAGTAATTTTATCCTAACAGCACATCCTCCATGTAAGCAGTAATTCCTTTGCATACATTCCCCCTTGAAAAAATAATTTTTAAAGTGTTTCAGAGCCAAAGCTGGGAAATAAACCTCAGAGGGTTAGTGTTAATCACTATACCCAGCATAAATATATCCCTTAGCAAAAAATTGTGATATAAAAATGAAGTGTAAGGTTTGGGGATTTTTTTCAATTAAATACATTCCTTTTCATTGATTATAAAAATCATAGCAGGTCTGAGACACAGTAACCTACATGGTTATATGTTACTTATAATCAGCAGGTTATTGGACAGTTTTTATTCTCATCTAATGAGCTCTCTAATCAACCTGGATGAAAATAACCACTGTGACAGGATTTCGACCTCACTGCTATTTCCAAACTCCTAACATGACAATCTCCTGTGGACATGTGTCAGGATTCAGAATTCTCTGAGAGGTAACTGAGTGGCCTGTGCTGTTGCACAGCGTCTAGCAGAAGCTAATTTTCATAGAGAGTTTAAAAACCACAGTGCAGAAAGAAAACAACTTCACACAGAAATACTTTAAGTTTTCTTAAGATTTTGATCAATAATTTGCACAGGAATTATTTGAAACATGAAAGTAAATTTGGACAATCTCTGTGGAAAATAAAGCTGTTCTACTGCAATTGTTTTTGTAAAGGGAAGCACACAGTGCTATCACAGTTATAGGAAAGAGGAGTAAAAGGCATTTTCAAAAATAATTTTGCAGTTTTCAGTGGGAAAAGGCCAGTGGCAGCATTTCTGTTTAGTAGTTATCTGTGGATTCCAGATGATCTAAGAGGAGAAAGGAATGACTCTTCCTGGATTCATCTCACCAAGGTGGATAGGTTAGTCTGAGAGGGATCCTTTGGGACTGGTCACCCTGGACTATCTGTTCAGTGACTTTCAAGAAATAAACATAGCAAAGCCTTCGTTCATCTTCCACTAGACTAGGCTGAATAAATTGTGTCTTAAGTAGCTGTTTCTTTCCAGGCACTCTTAAGGCAGCATAGAATGCCCTGTTGGCATATCTACACAGCACTTGGGTAAACTTAGGTAAGACAAACACCATCCCACAGTTGACAGCATTTTCAGAATCAGGTTAATGTAATTTAATTTCCTTTTCTTAATTTCCAATAGCAAGTATGGTAGCTACAATCCTTTACAATTTACCTAATCCATGGTGCTGAAGGGTCAAGAGCGGTTTATACATTTTCTATTCAAGAAGTACTGAATTAAGGTAAAAATCATTTTGTGTCCAAGGCCCACAGGTGAGATCCTCTCCTGCCTTGTTAATGATCTTGATTACCACAAAAGATCCCAGGGGCAAATTTTCTTTACTCTGGCATTTGTCTGAAGATACTACTACAGTTTCCAACATCCGCCCAAAAGATGGGCAATCTAAGCTGGCTCAAAAATAGTAACTAACTAAAAGGAGGCACTGTGTGTGCTTAAAATGGTGGATTGTTACGTAGTTGGGTGTGATCACAATCATCACATCTGTCTCACACTGTTAAATAGCTTATCTCTTTCATGAGAAAATATAAAGAATGTCAAGAAAAATTCAGATATAGCTAAAGATACCAAAATAGCGGAAAATAAGTTATTCATGTATGAAACAAAGGATGCTTGTGAGGATACTGAAATGCTTGCACTATGTATTTTATTATCATTATCAGTTCAGGAGGAAGAGTACACAACAGAGAAACTAAACTGTTTGCATCACTACTTACAGAAAACGATCATGACAGTATGGCCTTACCTCTTTTTTAAGTAAATAATGATAAAGTGGCAAATATGGAGTTATTAAAAGAGGAGTGGTTACACAAGAAGCCACAAGAACAATTTAGTTAGTCCTCAAGTATAAACTAGAAAGAGAAAAATTCAGTGTCTCATTGAAAGACCTTAGATAAACAAAGGATATGGCAGTGATTATCTTTGTTTTTAGCTTTCACTACATCACAGTGCCTGACTTGATTAGAGTTGAGTAAATCGTAGTCACATCTTCAGCATCTCTAAGCATGGTAGGTAATCCTCATGGTTCAACAGCAATAAAATCACTGCTATCATAAAGTAAGCATCAAACTGCAAGACCCAGACAATATGCAGTTGGGTTTACTAATCAGATAGCTAAAAAATACTAAATGAGCTTGCAGATATCTGCATGATATGTGCATTTACACAATCTTTCTGCAGAATGAACATGGGATATTCTGACTGTGTTCACAGGCATGAATGGGACAGCAATTGAAAATTTCGTCTGTGTCATTTTTAACGTTTCCTTCATGAATTGCACTTGGCATGTGGGCAGGAATGTTTCAGGAGATACCCAATATTTTCTGTACTGGAGGACCTCGAGGTAAGTAGATCTGCTTGAATCTAGGGAATTTTGGTTTCTCTCTGACAAGTGACATTGTCAATATTTAACTGATGCAATATGTCATGTAAAGGAAAGAAGACTTCACAGGATGCCAGAATTACAACAAAGATAATTATGGAAGGCACACAGGATGTAGGTTCCAAAATGTGACAATAGAAAATAAGAAAGCTTATTTCCTGGTAAATGGTTCTAGAAATGGACAAAACATTCAGTCATATGAGAAGATGATTATGCTGTACAAAATTGGTAAGGTCTTTTTATTTTAATAATTTTTTTCTAATTTTATGCTAAGGGAAGGAAGAATTACTCCCCGGGGGGAAAAAAAGCATACATTTTTTAAATACTGCTTTTCAGAACATGGGTTAGGGATTTTTTTCTTTTCTCCAGCCTTAATAGCTGAAAAGTCAAAAGTGTAAGAATGAACAAAAATAAATGAATGCAGAGACATCTGAAATCATAAGCCTGGGAATTGTGAACATTTCAGTCAAATATTTATTCTCTGAGAGAAAGGTGTCATTTTGCAGAATAACTAGCTAAGGATGCTAATAAGAAAAAACAAAAAAAAATGACCTCTCCTTGATATGAGCACAGTCTATAAAACCCCTGCACAGATTGTATGTTCAATTCAGTAAAACCTAAGCAATTGCTTGTATTTTTTAATTTTATCTGTTGTTGCTGATACTCCAGGTTCCTCATCCAGAGTGTTAAATCAGGGAGTCTTGTTTCAGAATATGGGGTGAATATAAAAATTCTGGTAGTGCTGCATTAAAACCTTTTAAACCAGTTGCTTGAACATCTACCTATATTTTTAAAAGGCAGAGTGGAGAAAGCTGATTATTAGTCATTAGTATTTCTGGTTATATTATTGTAGAAAAACTCACCCCTCCATTAAATGTCACTGTGAACTGTACAGAAGCTTCTCACGGTTGTGAAATTCAGTGGCAACCACCTCTCACAAGTCATGTGAAAAAACGTGCTTGTTTCAAATACGAAATTGCCATTGAAAGTAAGGTAAGAATAATAACGATTCCTAATAGTATTTTGTATGCTTTTATTTCCACACATACCACCATATAACCAATACCCAGTTCTCTTTCCCTATTTGACTAATCTCTCCTTTTTGATGTGTAGTGTTCCTCTTGCACATGAGCTGAGGACTGCTGCTCCTCACAGACAGGAGTAGCAAATTAAGGGAATACTTTCAATCCACTGTACAGCTGGTCAAAAATAAATACGTTTTTCTCTTGTTACTAGGCTGATCCTGAGAAAAACATCAGAAACACATCTAAAAGAGTAAGTCTGTATTACAGTATAAATCTATTGCTTATGCTGGGTTGAAATTTTATCTATATCAGAGCATCCTCCAGCCAAATTGTTTTGGTTTCTAACTGCCAGTTTCAGTGTACTCTGTATTCTGGTTTTTGGCAAGTTTTCTAAATTCAAAGTTTTAAAAAGTTTTTTTTCTAAAGCATAGTACAAAAACCACCTGCATATGTGGAACTTCATGCTACTTCTATGCAAGTCACAAAATCTTCCATTTTACAATCTTTTTAATTTCTACTCAATTATATATATATATGCAGAATATGGCCTGTAATTCCAACATACACCCAAGACACACAAAATGTGGAGAACTTTTTTCTTTATTAATAATGTCTGGAAGGGGTTGAGATGGAGGAAGCAAGAAAATACCACCTGAAAGATTAAGCCAGTATAAAGAAAAAAATATATAATCAAGCTTTCAAGAAGGCTCAATATTCTTCTGAGAAGGATTTCAACATATGTAGCAATTTTCACTTTTGTATAATCTGGCCATCAAACTCTATCTCAGTTTTGAAAACATCCACAGTAAGGGAATGCTAGAACTTTAAAGAGCTACCTTATAGTAAAATAAGCCATTACAGACTGAAAACAAACTATTGTTTGGTTTTTTTTCCCCAAATCCCTTTTGTTTAGCAAAGACTAAGGAGTCAGAGAAGCATACTTCATATTTCATCTTTGTATCACCACCAACAAAAATGTTCAAACAAAAGGAATTAGGATGAAACAAGCTAATTTACCAAGTGTTTGATTTTTGTTATTTCACTCTAGTCTGCTCACAGGAATATATATAAAATTTTCCTTTGTAATTTTTTGCATCATTGAATGAACCTGACATATTCTTAACATCTGTACGTCTAGTTAATAAAAAGTTCTCAGTCTAGCTGTTTTGCATTTAGGAAAGCAGCATCACAGGAAACTCCTACATATTTGAGAGCTTCAGCACGGAAAAAAGGTACAGCGTCAAAATCAGAGCAACTGACAACGGTTGTTTAGTGAGCACCAGCTGGGGAGAGTGGAGTACACCTGTAGAGTTTGGTAAGAATGAAAATCACTACCCTGCCTTAGTTTTCCCTCAGTTATTATTTGTCTGCCTCACTTATTACTTCATACTTAAAGATGAAAACACATTGATATTTGCACACTAATATACTGCAATAAAAATTGAAGAATTTGCCTGTCTCAATATGGATGAGTTCTCCAAGCATTCTGGTGTGACCGCAGGTGCTTCTTGCAAGGATATAGCGATTGAAGCAAAATGCTTTGAGATCTGTTGTCAGCTCTTTTCTTTCTACCATTTATACCTCTGGCTTTGTAAACTTCTGTTTTCCCCTGTTAATGCTCTGCCATCCTGGATTTTGAAGTACACTGTAGGCCTCAGTTCCTCACAAAATGCTTGGTAACATCTCAGATCACCACAGACAGTTCACATACTGTCAGCCACCCCATTTCTTCACATGTTACAGGGCAAGGAGGTGCTAAGCTAAAGAAGTGACTTCATACTGATGCTTGACGCTATAATGCAAAGCAGATTGCACATAGATGTGAAATCATTCCTCTTCTGTGATACTAATGAACACTTTGATGACTTCTTGTCTTTCAGGAACAAGCCAACTTAGACCTATTTCATCATATATGTTACCTCTGATATCAGTGCTGGCAGCAGGCCTTGTACTTCTTCTCTGCTCAGTGTAAGCTTTATTTCTTGTCCAAAGATTTTATTCCGTAGCTGGAATAACACCACTTTCCCCAAAAGAAATTTTCTGTCCTCTTTCTAAATGAGAGGAGGGAGGGGAAAAATCAACACGGAATTATAGCGGAAATCTTGACCCTCAAATTGGTTCTGTATTTCTGGTTTCTAACCTTCTTATCCACTTGATCAGCGTAACATAAAACTTTCTGATACTGGGACAAGGCCTTATATCATTGCTGCTTTCCTGCCATTGGACCCTGTAATGTTTTTTGCTTTGAGGATATTTCACATTCAGATACGTAAAAAAGCAATTTTCAGTCATTCTCTAGTAAGTAATAAAATAAAATACTATAATTCAAATTCTAAACAATGAAATTGCACCATTGTATTCAGCCTATGTAATTTTGTAGCTACTCTTTCACTACTTTTGTCCTCAAGGAGCAAAATAATACCTCAGGAAAACTATTACATAGTTATGCTAACCTCTTTTCTTTACCAACCCTTTATGCCACTGTAGAAGAATTTATTTGAAAAAAGCATCTGCTACAATACCACGGCCAAGAGACCCATTCCATGAGCTCTGCCCAATGGATTTCAAGGTATGTCTTCTTTTCACTTCCCTGAAATTTGTTGTAATTAAGGATCCACTGAAGTCTCAAAGGTATGACCTAAGTGCCAGGAAGGTGCACAGAAGTAAGGATAAATTTTCTATTTTTTTTGTTCTTGAGATATTGAAAGAGAAGGTCAATATGCAAATTATTCTTCTATTCTCCCTTTTCCATTCTGAAACTGTGGTCATTCATCTGCCTGAAGCATTGGATAAATTACATTTTCACTCTGCTCTCCCTACAAGCCACATGCTTAAACTTGTCAGCTCATTAATAATACAGACTGTTGGCCAGCTGTGAGGAGAAAAGGGACAAAGAAATCTACTGCTTGACAAAAATAGTTGTGTCTTAGCAGATATTGACAGCTATGTTGGTATTTGGCAATGATGCTGAAACAGGAAAGGTTTTTAGGGTATGGTAAGCAATAAAGTATAACAGAGAGCTGAGAGGTTCTAGCTTATGCAAAGAGGTGGAGAGACTTGTAAGAAGCAGCAACTGACAGACATAGCAAGAACCACCCATCTATATATGGAGCTGCCCATCTAGAGAACATGTTGCAGTTTCATCCAATTTGCAATATGCAGTCTTTTAGTTGGCTACAGCCAGATCTGGAAGCAAGAATGTGTCTGCAAGAACACACTGGATCACTGGTGGGCCTGTATGCATCTTTTATTTTCTGTTCCTTCATCATGTTAACATTTCTATGTTTCAAAAGATGAGCTTTCTGGCTTTTGAGTTGAAAAGTCTTTTGTTCTACTCTAGGGAGCTCATCTTGGAAGGAAGACCTAGACATGTCTACTCCCTCCCATTGACGGAGTCCCATTGTAGCTTCTATGTAACAGATTATGAATCCCTGAATGACAGGAAATTTAGAAATTGTAATCTCCAGGCTAATCTCATGCATGAAAAGCTAACAACATTTTTTATTCTTCTTTTAATAGACAGAATATAAGAATCAGTCAATAATGCATGAAACTGAAGAAACAATAGCAGTTATTGAAGAAGAGACATAATGGCATGCAAGAGAAAGAAGTGACCTGAATTTTTTCAAACATGTATACCTCCTTGATAAAACACAACACTGAACCAGCTACTTGAAGTAAATTAACTCTACCCCAGCTGCAACAACGACGGCAGCAATTTACAGGTTTTTCATATTTTTTCCCTCTTGAAACAGAGAGAATAATGTTTCTTTAGAGGCAATTCCCCAAGAACCTATCTTTAAAAGCCTCTCTCTATTTGATTGTATTTTCCATGAATAATTTTGGTTGTTTGGAGTATTTCTGGGTTTTTCTTATGTCCAGGTTTCTGATGGGGTAGAGTTAATTTTCTCCCTAGTAGCTGGTGCGCTGTTGTGTTTTGGCTTTATTGTGACAACAGTGCTGATAACACACCGATGTTTTAGTTGTTGATAAGTAGCACTTACCCTGATCAAGGACTTTTCAGTCTCTCATGCTCTGCCAGTGAGAAATGGCAAGGGAAGCCAGAAGGAAGCAGAAACAGGACACCTGACCCAAACTAGCCAAAGGGGTATTCCATACCACAGAATGTCATGCTCAGTATATAAACTGGGGGGAGCCACCCAGAAGACCCAGATCATTGCTCAGGTTGGGCTGGGTATTGGTCAGCAGGTGGTGCGCAATATCATGCATCACTTGTGTTTATTGGGCTTTTTTTGTTTTCCCTTTTAGTTTTATATTCTCCCCCCTTGTTATTTTCCTTATCATTATTATCACTAGTAGTAGTAGTAGTAGTACATTGTATTTGGTGATTCAGCTGTTCTTATCTCAATCCATGGGGTTGACATTATTTCAGTTCTCCTTTAGAGAGGGAAAAGGCGGGGGCAGAGGGAGGAGGGGGTGAGAAGCTGCGTGATATTTAGTTACTGGCTGGGTTTAAATCATGACAGCATTTCTTGGTGCCCAACATGGGACTGGGATAAAAACAGATCTTTTATTTGCTCTCAGAACTGGTCAGATTTGCATTATCTAATACCTTACTTGCACTATGCATTCCTTGCAGTGATATTTATCATCCATGGAACCTGGACTAAGGCTCTCACTTTGGTGTGCTTTATAGTGATGGCTTGTGATACAATAGAATTGCTGGTTGTGAAACCAATCTGGTATGTGTATTCAGCATTGCCATCACCTCTATATTTTTGGAGCCATCCAATTAAAACTATTAATAATTATACCTTTTGCCTTTTCTCCATGGAGGACCAACATGTGGAGTCTACATCCTCCCACATCTTCCCCTTTGCCACCAGGCTATTTACAGTAGCATTTGAAAATTTTTAAGCTATCTAATATCCTTTGGATACCATTGAAACACCACATAGATGCTCATGTACCCAAGAGTTGCGCCACTGAGGAACATCAGAACAACCAATAGGTGGATCAAGCTGTTAAGATTGAAGTAGCTCAGATGAATTTAGATTGGCAACAGAAAGGTGAATTATTTTTAGCCTGGTAGGCCCATGACACTTCAGGCCATAAGGGCAGAGATGCAACATACACAAGATGGGCTCATGATCAAGGGGTGGACTTAACAATGGACACTATTGCCCAGGTTATTCACGAGTGTGAAACTCCTGCTGCAATTAAGCAAGCCAAGTGTTTAAAGCCTCTTTGGTATGGAGGACGATGGCTGAAGTACAAATATGGGGAGGCCTGGCAGATTGATTATATCACACTGCCACCAACCCGCCATGGCAATCACCATGGTGGAAGCAACCACTGGATGGCTGGAAACATATGCTGTGCCCCACACCACTGCCTGGAACACCGTCCTGGGCCTTGAGAAACAGATTTTGTGGTGACATGGCACCTCAGAGAGAATTGAGTCAAACAATGGGACTCGTTTCTGGAATAACCTTATAGATATTTGGGCCAAAGAGCATGTCATTGAGTGGGCATATCACATCCCCTACCATGCACCAGCCTCTGGGAAAATCGAACGGTACAATGGGCTGTTAAAAACTACACTGAGAGCAGTGGGTGGTGGGACTTTCAAACATTGGGATACACATTTACCAAAGGCCACTTTGTTGGTCAACACCAGAGGATCAGCCAACGGGGCTGGCCCAGCCCAATCACAACTTTTACATACTGTANGCAGTGGGTGGTGGGACTTTCAAACATTGGGATACACATTTACCAAAGGCCACTTTGTTGGTCAACACCAGAGGATCAGCCAACGGGGCTGGCCCAGCCCAATCACAACTTTTACATACTGTAGAGGGAGATAAAGTTTCTGTGGTGCACATAAAGAATTTGCTGGGGAAAACACTCTCGGTGATTCTTGTTTCAGCAAAGATAAAATCACTCAGGGGATTGCTTTTGCTCAGGGACCTGGCTTCACCTGGAGGGAGGATGTGGGAAGTCCAGTTTGTATCTCAAGGATATTTGATTTTGGGTGAAAACGCCCAGCAAATTGAACGTATAATATTTGATGTTATCACTTCCATGGCCGCTATACACCCATCACTGTGCTGAGCACCTCGTGGCACCCATCTCTGTCGCTCCAGATTTGAGGATCTGAACCTGACACCCTTTTGATCACCACATTAACAAAGAATGAACTTTGACAAAACTGGAGAAGTGCAGCTGTAATTGAATGGGAATGAGCTTCAGCAATCAACAATCCAACACCAAACACCATTCATCTTTTCTATCCAGAGAGACTGTTACAACAGATGGAGCCCCAAGTCATGGACTGAATGAACTCAACAAACATTTGTAGAGATGGTCAGTAGACTAGGGAAATGATATCTGTATGTATATTTATTTATATCTATAAAAGACAGGAAAAGTGATGGTGGGAAGTGTCATAACGGTCATGATGTGTATGATATGGAATAAGGCATAGATTCTGTTCAGGTTTCATTGGTATAGAGTTAATTTTCTCTGTAGTAGCTGGCACAGTTCTCTGTTTTGGCTTTAGTCTGAGAACAATGATGATAATACACTGATGGTTTAGTTGTTGCTAAGTAATGCTTACCCTGATCAAGGACTTTTCAGTCTCTCATGCTCAAGAGAGGCACAAGAAGCCAGGATGGAGCAGATACAGGACACCTGACCCAAACTAGCCAAAGGGGTATTCCATACCACAGCACGTCATGCCCAGTATATAAACTGAGGGTAGTCACCCAGAAGGGCAGATCACTGTTCAGCTGGGCATTGGTTGCTGGGTGATGAGCAATTGCATTGTGCATCACTTGTATTTATTGGGTTTTTTTTCCTTTCCTCTCTTTAGTTTTATATACTCTTGTCTTGTTATTTCCCTTGTCAATCTTATTACTAGTAATGGTAGCAATATATTGTACTTTAGTTATTAAACTGTTCTTATCTCAACCCATGGGGTTTACATTCTTTCAATTATCTGATACTTGTCAGCAATCACATTTTAAGCTATTTTTTTCATCTACCACAGATATGAAGTGATGAAAAGTGGGAGGAAATTTTTGCTTTTGTAAATGACTGTGAGCAACATCCAGAGCATGCTGTGCTGAAGGATGTAGCAACATAATTTGAAGGTAACAAACAGACTTATGAGGAAAATGTCTCCTGAACACTTGTCTTCTGAACAATACTTGTATGAGAAAATTATCATAGAATCGTAGAATGGTTTGGATTTGAAGAGACCTTAAAGATCATCTAGTTCCAACTCCATGCCATAGGCAAGGACACCTTCCACTAGACCAGGTTGCTCAAAGCCTCATCCAACCTGGCCTTGAACACTGCCAGGGGTGGGGCAGCCACAGCTTCTCTGAGCAGCCTGTGCCAGTGCCTCACCATCCTCACAGTAAAATATTTCTTCCTAATATCAAATCTAAATCTCCTTTCTCTCAGTTTAAAGCCATTCTCCCTTGTCCTGTCACTATGTGCTCTTGTAAAAAGTCCCTATCCAGATTTCTTGTAAGTCGCCTTTAAGTATTCAAAGACTTTTATAAGGTCTCCCCTGAAACCTCTGCAGGCTGAACAAGCCCAACTCTCTCAGCTTGTTTTCACAGAAGAGGTGCTCCAGCAGCTGACCAGAACATTTTGAGTTGGAACATCCAGCTAATTCCTTATCCATCAAGTGGTCCATTCATCAAATCCATGTCTCTCCAGTATAGAGGCATGGATGCCATGTGGAATGGTGTTAAATGCCTTGTACAACTCCAGGTGGATGATGTCAGTTGTTCTTCCCTTGTCCACAAATGCTGTAACCCTGTCATAGAAGGCCAGCAAATTTGTCAGTCATGATTTGCCCTTAGTGAAGCCATTTGGCTGTCACCAATCACCTCCTGGGAGTAGGAATGGGATTAAGGTATCCCTTTTCTATACGAGGGCAAAGACCCCATATAACACTGAATGGAATAGAATGCTAACAGACTTGGGTAGCACCATTAATAGCACCAGTTTTCCTCCAGGATTTTATTTTTTTTTTTAATTTGTTTCTATTTTTTGAAAGCCTCAGCAAAGAAATCCCCTGTGTAGGACAGTTCCCTTGTCTGTGTGGTAACACTACTGTCTTTGTGGGCTGTTTGGATTGTTCTGTTGCGGTATATTTCAGTTTAAAAACAGAAAGTACCCAAACCCTAAAAACACAAAACCCAGACTTGCTTACTGTGTTACTAAGGTGCACAATCTGTGAGAGCACCAGATTGAGAGATGCTCCTCTGCTGCCTGCTCTACAGGCTCAGGAGATCTTCAGAGTGGGAACATGGGGCTTTGCCTTGGGTGCAAACAGCCAAACAGTTCAGGTATCAGTTGGAGAAATAGAATCCAGCACTGGACAGATGTGCTTGTCCCTCTCCACCCATTACAAGATGCATAATTCAGAAGACTCATATGCCAGAAGTTGATAGCACTTTTCAGAACCAGATTTAGGTACAGAAAACACGTATTGTTGCTGAGGGCAGGCAATGTACCACTACATCAGTGCTAAATGGTGTGATGAAAGGGTGTCCAAGATACAGACACTGCCAAGCAATTCAGCAACAGTCGTCAGCCAACTGCGTGCCAACTGCTTCTGCCAAGAAATCTTCATAGGAGCGTAGAGTTACAGCTCTCTCACGGAAACAACTGCCCTTAAAACCATTCCTCAGTGGCGCAGAATCAGTAAATACAACTTCAATGTGATTGTTCCTAGCCTTCCTTCTTCCCAGCACAATGTTTGGATCTGCATGGCTCACCTCAACTTCCTCCCCTCTCTGCTCCTGCAGTGTGAGCAGAGCTCCGTGTTTGGGTGTGTCATGGATGGAGTAGGCGGGAAACTGCTTAACACTCTGGGAACTGACCTATTGGAGGACAGAGACCCAGGGAGGTGAAAGGCTGAGAGAAAGGAGACAAAAAGACAGATGCACTTAAACTCTGTTTCCTTTGTTTTCCAGAACCCCATTTGATTCTCTGTGACATTTCCCAGTGCCCTCAGCGGCCCTGATGCTGGCTGGGGAGATGGGACAGACCCAGCTACCAGCTCTCACCCACCATGGGGAGACCCCACTGTTCCCAGGCCCCAGAGATGGTTTGTACTGAGAGATGCTTTGTACTACTCAGTATTATTTAGAGCTAGAGAGAAATACCTGTAAAAGTTTCTTTGTACTCATTGGATTCCTAAGAACAAGGGGGCTCTGGACAACCGAAAGGAAAATTTAACCTGCTAATTGCTTGTTCACATTATATGAAATCACGAGTTGTGCAAATAAAGGAATTTGGTAAGAAACAGGAGGGAAGTGATGAATGTCATATCTTGCAACACTTCCGACAGTATGACAGTTCCGCAAAACACAAGCAGTAAGGGAGACAGACCTATTTATAACCATGCAATAATTTAAAATACCAGTCTTTTTATCTTCTCTGATCTGGAAGACTATGATACAAAGATAAACAAGACAAAGATGTTTTGAAATAGAAGGTAGGTCCATCTTCATCTTTGCATCTATTTTGTTTGCTGAGGTATTCAATGAGACTCTAAGTCCAGGGCTGGAGGGGTGATGTCCCAGGCAAAATCTAAAAAGTTGTCAGAGGAATACATGGAGCTAAGTTGAATGAAGGGCTTTTTGCAAATAGAGTACTGCCTGCTAAGAAATGTCCTAGCTACAATTTTCATTTGCTTATTGTGATTGATACTCAATTTGCAGGAATTAGATATCAATCCTATAACCACTTTAATGCATATATGCAAAAATATCCTTGAAAGTACATGAACTTTCATCAAACTTAGCATATTCACCATTGGGTAGCTTGAGCTTATTGATATTGCTGTGATCCATTTTGGTAATTTCTGTTTGCAGCTGTTTACCCATCTGCTTGATGTCTATTCATCCTTACTTTTTGTATATGGCAGGTAGATAAATTAGACCTTAAGAGAGCAGTCACCAGATGTAGGTATGTAACATTTATACAGTGGTCCCCAGATCACCAGCTTTGTAAATCATTACACAAAACGTTTTGTTACAGAAAAGTACAACTTCTTTAACTTTGTTGCTGTTTATTTGAATATTTCTCTGACTGTTTGAGAAGTCTATTGAATTTTTCCTCCCACCAGAACGGAGAGATGCTCAGACAGTGTAGAAGCAGGCATATGAGCAGGTCAGACTGCATAAATTTAGGAGAGAGTGGTTCGCATCCACATCTTTCACCTTCATAACGTTTCAATGTTGTCTGTCTCCAAGGAGGAAGATATGGTTGCTCCTCTTGCATTCATCTTCATGACTCAGTGGGTGTTGCTGATCACCCTGTTGTGTGTTGGCTGGCACTGCACAGACTGTGAGTAGAACACTTTCATGGGGCAACCCACTGAGGGGGAGTGTAATGTACTTCCTATTATGAGTAGTCATGCTTAAATTGCTTTCTGTCTTACATGTGGTAGGTAGTAATCTCTACTCCCCAAAAAATCAGTGAATCTGCACCTTACTGGTCCTACTATGTGATACTTGTAGCAGAGATGCCAGACTCACCTATTATAAATTTGATGCTGAATCAGTGGAAAATGGAACTGAGTTGGATAAACAGCATGAATTTTACTGAGGACCAATGTTCAGTGACTGCAGGAGATATTACCAAGACTATAATGGTAACACCATGCTGATTATCTCAAATCACCTCCGCCTTCTGTATGACCCAACATAACTTCTCGGAGGATCTGTTGCATGACTTTACCAAGCATGGAGGTGAGACTTGCTAGTTACTAGCTCCCATGATCCTCTTTATGACCCCTTGAAATGGGTGCAATATTCTCTTTTATCTGGTCATCAGTACTTTGGCTGACTGCCATGACTTTTTAAAGGTTGGGTGACATGAATTAGTGTGTGGTGTGCCTGCCCATGGCAGGGGGGGTTGGAAAAAGGTGATCATAAGTTCCTTTCCAAACATAACTATTCTGTAATGGAATAACACCATCATAAAATATGGTGGTGATTGGCAACAATCACCAATATGATTGCAATACTAGCCAATGCATTCATCGTGTCCCAGAGTTCTTCCTCAGCATCCCTATAGTCCCCCTTCAGATACTGGAAGGCTGCTAGGAGGTCTCCACACAGCCTTCTCTTCTCCAGGCTAAAGAGCCCCAACTTTCCCAGCCTGTCTTTGTATGGGAGATGCTCCAGTCCCCTGATTATCATCGTGGCCCTCCTCTGGACTTGTTCCAACAGCTCCATGTCCTTTTGATGCTGAGGACACCAGAACTGCACAGAATACCCCAGGTGAGGTCTCGCAAGAGCAGAGTAGAGGGGCAGGATCACCTCCTTTGACCTACTGGTCACGCTTCTTTTGATGCAGCCCACGATACGGTTGGCTTTCTGGGCTGCAAGCACACACTGTCGCCGGCTCATGCTCATTTTCTCATCGACCACCATCCCCAAGGGCTTCTCCGCAGGGCTGCTCTGCATCTCTTCTCTGCCTAACCTGTAGCTGTGCCTGGGATTGCTCTGACCCAGGTGTAGGACCTTGCACTT